>JAAXYX010002063.1:0-19161 GCA_036851915.1 Ptenothrix huangshanensis | reverse complement strand
TAAGTGAAGGTAAAGTTTCTACTTTGTGGCCATAGCAACGATAAGTAAAACTCTATTGCTATGGTCACAAAGTAGAAACTTTACCTTCACTCGGCAGTTACAGTGAAGTGTAGATGAGCCTTAAATCGCCATATAATTAGTTAGCGATTAATTATAATTTATTACAAATATTTTCTACTCGACTGCATAGCTGATTCTAATTAGGTTGTAGTTTCCCCAAATAAATGTGTAAATACATATATGTTATACATATGTAAGTTTAATTTATTAAACCCAGGTGTCTAGTTGGCTAGACAAACAAACATAGTAGTACGAATTGGATTCGTCCAAATTCAAATCTTAGTTGGTAGCCTTGTGTACTTATCCTGATATCACAGCCAGAAAAACGAGTGCAGTTTCTTCAACTAAATTGAATGTATATATATATATATGTACATATGTTCGGACCAAAAATCACTGCTGCCTTGCCGTCTCGCCTATGTTCCATTCGAAAGTGACTGATTTTGTATTTGCCAACACAAGTTTGATACCTACCTACCAATACTAATTTTATTCGAAATTAATACTGCCATGTCATAGCTCCATTTTCCAATCTTTTATCAGTTACCATAAAAATAATACCTAAACTTTGCGTAACTGTATGTACTCTAGTTCAATTCTACGGACTGGAGAAGGAAGTTGTTATGTACGTAGAAAAACTATATATGTATGATTTATATACAATTGTAAACTATTTTGATCCTTTTACAACTAAGGGATTATTACTAGTGCAATCTGAGATAATAGGGGTACATGATTGTGATTGACTTTAACAGAAAAAGGTAGAGTGGTAAATCATCCAGAATCCATAATGTAAACAACTTGCAACTTATCTACAAGCATCAATCTGAAAACATGAGTGGTTGTAATTCAGAAGCTAGCATGAGTGGAGAGCGGAAGGTTGGATGCTCCATGGATGAATTCCTTCACAGAACTGAGGCAGAAACGGAGATTCACGGATGCAGAAAAAAGCGGGATTTTCTTATCCGAAATTCGGAGTCAAACGGTTTACGGTGGGCGGGACTCCAGAGTAATTTCGAGCTGATAAGAGTCGGGAGAACCACCCAAGCGCCATTACAGAATGTTCAGGGAGATCAATGGATGGCTTACCATATAAGTACATACCAAGATATATAACGATGTACCTACATCAACTACAGTCTGTTAGCCTGTATTCGTATTCCACTCGAATTGTACGCTAACTATACTAAGGGCTCTGTGTCTGTGTCTAGATGGGATAGAGAGAGGGTACATGTGTAAATAACTACATTCTTTCCCATAGGCATATAATGCTTCTCAAGTCCATGGAATGCAATGCTACAAAGGCTAAAAAGTACACTCTCCCAAAACTCTGGTCGTCTTTCTGATCTTGTGAACATGAAGATTCTTTTAATCCTGGAAATTCAGCTTTGGCAGCAACTATGAGTATGTAAACAGTGGAATGAATCTTGCGATTGTACTCTTCCAGATGAAGTATTTTAATTGTAGTGAGAAATCTAAACACTTGGTCAATAGCATGGCAACAAATCTTCAGCTGGTTGCTGGTGTGGGAAGGGAAATGAAATCACAGGTAGAGATGAAGATTCCAAGTGATGATTTTGTCGATGCAGACTGTAGTGTGTAGTATGGCTCCCAGCAGTTGTTCCTCGCCGACCCCTCAGAGTGCAGCCGTCGCCGTATTCTGGTTTGGTTTAGCTTAAGTTCAGTGTGTACAGCTACACTGTATTATTGTACTGTACGGACTAGGAATCCTGTGTTCGTCAGATTTTAAAATAAGGTTTAGAATATCAGTTTTAAACACCAAAGTGACCTAGGAGTAATATTTAGCGGAATTTGTGAATTTTGTGTTGAAAATTTAGTTGTTGCGATTGTTGGTGGAAAGTAAGCGCTTGTTTAGCTTTCAAATTGAGTAGAGCGCATCCCAAAAGCACTTCCACATGGGATTTGTTTCGTAGAGTGAATTTCGAAACTATAAGTTGACGCGCATTCGCGTCCCGTCCATTGGTAAATCGAACATTTTTCCCATCCTAGGCTCCAAAATAAGCCTGGATTTCGGATTTTCGGACAAATTCCTTTTGAAGCTTTACGTGGGTCGTAGATCTTCCGGGCCCAGAAGAATAGTAAAAGGGAATAAAACGTGACGGCGACCGCTTTTAGTCTGTTTGAAGCCTACGTTATTTCAAAAATAATTGTTACTTTCTTAATTTGCAATCTGCTCATGTCATCCGGTCGCCGAAATTTCCAGTTCACATTTATATTTGTACAGTGTCCAAAATCTTATTAACACATGCATTAGACCAAAATCAACAAAAATATTGAGTACAAGTCCGTTACAGTTATCTTCTGAAGACAACGTATACAAGATTTAGCCAGGATCTGCTATACCCTTAGTTTAATTAATTTCGAAGTGAACAATCTGTTTATTTGAATTTGAGAGTATAAATACGAACAGCGATTTTACGCTGTTATTCTGTTCAAACTATTTTATTTTACTCGTCGAAGCTGTAAAATTACTTGAATATTTATCAAAGCATTAGTTATACGATAACGATTCACAAAAGTGCCACATCGTGTTGTATCGCGTAATTGCATCTTAAGTCTCAGTCAGTCAGCAAATAAATCCTTCGGAACACGTGTTTCACGCACCTTCATATTCCTAATCCTAGAAATTGATATACAGCACGAAGAAAGCTACCTTAAAACCGAAAGTAGGAAATGTGCTGGACGATTCGGACTCCAAGTGAAACTTATTTTGTGATAAACATTTACTTTACGAATATATAAAACACAAGTTGTAAGACAACCTTTATTTGACAACCTTACGTCATACGTGGTGAAATTCCTCAGAACTTTTCAAAATTGAAATCTTTGGTACCAAGATGCATCCTGTAGGTGCTCAAGTGGGTATGATGACCCAGCCTTATGGGATGCAGCCAGTTGACCCAAGTCAAGGTGGACCAGGTACTCCTGATCAAGACGGCCGTAAACAAGACATCGGGGAAATCCTTCAACAGATCATGAACATTACCGACCAATCTTTGGACGAAGCTCAGGCCAGGTATAAATCTAGATTCTTGTTACGCAAGGCTATATTGAAGTTATTTAAATCAAAATCTATTTAAGTAACCACATAAAATGCGCCATTGAACTAAACCATTCAGTCTGAGTAGTAAACATATCAATAAGAAATTAAATGATTGTCAAGAAGCTGATTTTAATGAGTTATGTTTTATTCGCTCTTGATTCACAAAGTTAAATGCACAAGCATTCTGTAACATTCAAGTGGATGTATTACACCATTCATAGGTATTTGCCAAATCTTGTATCAAAGATTTACGATTTGAATTATAAATTTTCAGAAAACATACCCTCAACTGCCACAGAATGAAGCCGGCTTTATTTAGCGTCCTATGCGAAATCAAGGAAAAGACAGGTATGTGGAGATTTTATTGTTCGTAGAATGTGTAGCAGAAATGCATACATAAGAGTACATAAGTGCATGCATGTAGACCAGTTCAGGGGCTTTACAAAATTAATATCTCCAAGCAGTTAGAGACGAATGTGTAATTTTTTACGCTCAAACTCAGTGAGTAATAAATATCTGTCATTCGTCCAATTAAACATTTAGGTAGCTACTGGTGGCATCGTAGTCATTCACCTCGTACCGTTGCGAATAGTTTCTCCTCTGCTAAGTACATACACTGTCCAATTTGTGTTTAGTAGTAATTTTTGCTCATAAAATCATGACTGCTATATTTTTGTCTCATACAACAATGTGGTATCTCCTTTGCTTTGCGGCGACACATGCATTGCAACAAACATAAATGTCACATACCTCTATAAAGTCACGTAGACGTTTTACTGTTGGCAAAACGCTTATTTAATATTTATTCTGTAATTTCCAAAGACATTATTTGTAGTGTATTAATATTCGTGCATTTGATCATGCAAGGAATCATTCGAAAGACAGGATTAACTCAGATGATGTAGGACGTCAACAATTTAGTTTATGGATCGAGTTTGGTAAGAAAGTACGAGCACGTAAATAGATTGACATGGTGTGTTTTCTTTTTCACAAGAACCTTTTTTCTGGTTAATCTAGTGGAGTCATACTTCACGAAAGTCGTTGGCATTTGATGAGTTGAAAAATGGAGACTTATTTTTAGGTTGACGAAAAAAGATTGTGGACCCTCCTTTAACAGCATTTGTTGGGTATAATTATATATAGAATGGAGTACGAGCGAAGGTATTCCATATTTTGTGCTTCAGTTCTTACATCTATCTCTCAATTTTGCTTTTTGTAACGCATAGTAAAGTATCGTACTAAGGGCGAAGGGAGGAAAAACGATAGAAGCATGGGATTCAGAACGTGTAGGCTCCGAATTTTTGTAGATTGTATCTACTTACTTGACTTCTACCGTCTTTATTTACCAGTAACTGTTTCGCAGTCTTAGTACCACATTAACAAAAGCACAGCCACATACATACCTACCTAATTCTGATCTGTAATCCTGACGTTGTATAGTTTTTATAACAAAATTGATGTCATTATTCCTCGTTGAGTAATCAAACAGCAGAAAAGTTGAACGGTGTCAATCCGGGTAGCTCAAACTGTTAGTAATAAATATAATTGCTAGTTTCTTTTCCATGTTTCATGGGTGTACATACCACGTAGGTTTAGATTGTTTCTTACACCAACTTGTCCTTGAAGTGGTAGAATTTATTTCCGTACATTATTATGGAAATTTAACTGCCGCAGTAGATGTAAATCAAATTCCCAACTTTCTAATGATGGGCTTAAATCCTCTTTTTCTAATAAATAAGCAAGTAAAGCAGGATAATAACTCGCGAAGGTGTATGGACAAACAATAATCGCTACAATCTAATAACCGACAAAGAATAACTGCTATAAGACTTGCATCCTAATTTTGTACTAGTTAGTTTGGAATATTTTAACCAAACTTTTATTATCTTGAACGATTTATTATCGATTCTGCTTGTAATCGTACTCTATTATGACCCCAGAAGTGGTAGTGCATTACAATCATTAATTTAAATCATTCTAGTACCACATATTCTTTTGCAATATTCTCTCGGTAGTTTTCAAATTTTGTAGTTCTTCTGTTGAAGAGGAACAATCCGTCTCAAAGATACTGCGTGTCACTCCATTGGTTTTTGCATGCCAAATAGTACAAGTTACAAAAGTTACGAAGTAACGTTCCTTCATATAATATGCTCATTTGCTGTTGTTGTTGTTGACGAGTTCGCCAAATTTACTCAGCTGTTTTTCAGTAACGAGAGCAATTTAAAGCTCAGCATTTTACTGCCTCACTTTAAATTACTGTACTGAAATGTGGGCGCAATATCTCACTCCCGAAATAATATAGTCAAATACTTTTTTTGAAGAGATAATTGATAATCGGTAGATTCCCTCTGTCAGTTAAGGAAAGAGTGCGGTTATCTGCCTAATAATTATGTATGAAGACAGACTACTTTCCAAAATCGTGTGAATTCTGAGAATTAATTTGATTTTGGTTTAGCACAGACCTAAAATCAGGGTTGCAAGAATTTGAATAGATGCGTCTCTCTGTCTCCCTTTGGATCAGGATTTGTTTTAAATACGAAGGCTTACATTCAAGCTCCCACTCAACTTCGGTCCAAGGGTTTACACATTGCCCCTTCCGTTGAGGATACACGTACCCCACACCCCCAAACAATTTTTATTGATCTGTTAAGCTATGGAACAGTTGTTTGTGGATGGCTCTTTGGCATGTGGATAGCCCTGTATGATTTTGATTCAACACACCCGAGAAAATATTAGGAGATGAAAACATAAAAATAATTGAGACTGCCTTCCTGTCAGCTTGGATGACTTTTTCTGCATCAGTAATAACATAATATAAACGCAAAAGTAGGTATACTGTATCTGTAACACATTCACATGTGGTGGTATGTGTCATGTAATTTTTTTCGTAATTTGTCACAGATTAATAGCAAAACAAAATAATGCATGCATTAAGAGTTGACGCTTTGGTTTGGTTTTAATACTCACATTCGAGATAGAAAAAACAGTAATGCAGATCAGTGCATGGATGCTGAAAGAAAAAACTCGGAGCTCCGTAGATTTTAAATGTAGGTAGGGAAAGAATAGCATGGCGGGGTAAACATCAGGTACTGTGTATGTTGGAAAATAAAATGTAAGGAAACAAGCGTTGAAGTAATACCTACATATTATTATGCGTTGACTGCAGTTAGTTGAAGGACTAGTGAGAAGTAAGACAGATCGAGGAACATCAAAGCATGAAGACAAGCTCCATTAGAGAAAGCCTGAGCCGAATTTATCATTTTCTAATCTTATATGATTCTCTGTATACAGTATTCTTAGATAGGTAGGCACTTCATTCCATCCTGTCTGGTACCTATTGTCCTTCGTTTTTTCATGAGCTGATGCCGCTCGGAAATTCAGTTCGTTTTCCACATCTTCTTGTTGACTACAATACACCCGATTGACTGTGTTTTCATTTGCCTTTACCCGATTCATGAATGTTGATGTGGAGAACCGTGGACTGGTATCGAGTTCTCTTTAGCCTCTTGCACACTGAATATTTATGACCCTTACCTCTTACAGTCGGATACTTTTATCTACGTACGGTTTTCATTCAAATACATGTTCGTGCTCGAACTTATAGTTTATCAAATGTGGTTGGATTAGTTCGAGTGACTGCTGATTTTAATTCGTGGCACACATACAACGGGGCTAACTGATTTAAGTTTTCCCCAAATTAATTTTCTGTGATTTAATGTCTTTGATTATGTTTATTTGGATTTGCGGTTTTAATTTTAAATTGCGCCAGTAATATTAAGATTATTAATTTGGGAATTAGGAAGATTTTACTCACATATCCGCAGAGGAGAGTACTTCTTCCGTAACACGCCTTTGGTGTTGGATAGAATCACCTGCAGTTAGAAGTGCTTAAGGTAACTTAAATAACAACTGCAAAGAGTTTTAATAGAAATGAAATAAAAATGTAGACTTAACGAGGCATACCTTTCATAGAGAATATTTTGTACCATCAACGCGTATGTATTGGACTCGTTTTCACGAAGTGTAAATGATGTTTTTATACAGTGAATGACTTTGCCAGGAGACAGGATCATAAAACTGTAGTCGAATGGGGTCCGATATGAACTCTTTTCGTTTAAAACTCGACTTTAAGAAAGTAGAACAGTTTGTAATTGTTAACATAACTTTAATAATGAGATATATGCGATTGTACATACAGCATGCACTGAAATTCATTTTGAACTTGAGAGGAATCGAACCCGGAGGTTAAACTGCAGATACTTACCGTCTTGCCTCAAGGTATAGGTATTGGTGTACCTATCTATCAAGGGACTTCAAATCTCAGAAAAAACGGTTACCTATACTTAAAATTGAAAAGTATGCACCTGAAATCATTTGTGGGCACCATCACGTATGCATGGTTGCAACCGAGGGGCTAACGCCTATATCTACGTTCGGTAACTTAGAGTTACGCGTGAAAAACATTTTTAAGGGAGTTGATTGCAAATTGTTTCGGGCTATGAAAGGAGGGACTGACTGAAAGCATATTATAGAAATACCTTATCCCAAATTTCATCATTGTTCTCACTAATCCCACTTAAAAATCCTTTACGACTGTCAGATAAAGACCTGGCGCGGGACAATATCTACACTAATCGCTTATCTTTTCCATTCATTCAGGTAATTTACCTTGTCTTTCTTCACTTTGCCTGTTTCCTCACGATTTACTTTACAAGTGTAATAAGCTTACTCCGTCAGTTTCCATTGAGTAATGTTTGTGATGTCTACTTGGCAAAGAACTTCATTTTACGCGATGAGTAGGGTGGACTATTTTTCGGTGATTTTCGCTGGAAAAGAGAATTTACCTTTCTCTCAAACTAAATTTGGATTTATATAATAATTTTATTATTGAGAACAAGCAGGGAATTGTGATAAATACGATCCTTTTTATGCTTATGTTTCAGACGGAATCGTGTTTGCGGTCGTAGTATAGTTTCTGCAAGTCAGAATCCCAATTTGGGTGATGCTGCACCTATAATGTAATGGAGCTGGAATTTTTAAAGCTGGGATCTTGGGTGTCATTAATACATATGCACACAACTCATCATAATACGGTCCGACGTACTTGTAGATACCTATATGAGATAGTTGTGTGATTTCCATTCTGTGGATTTGCTTGTTGTGCTCAGATGGGACTGTCGGGCTCGTGAGCATTCCAGAAAAAATACGTTGAGATAGGGTGAAATGTAAAATGGGATTGAGTGGAGCGGGATGAGAGGTTTAGATGAGAATTGAATGCGAATGTGTAATGATATGTTTTCCTGTTCGTTTTAGATTTTGAAACAATCGAGCAAGAGTTGCTAGAGTTGGGGTTTTGGAGCTTAAGGTTTAGATTGTAGAGTCGCTTGAGCTAGGGCGTAAACTTTTCGGGTGGGAAACTCCACCCGGGTGTTTGGGAGACCGGCCTTTCCGGGACGTGGGAAATTTATGTTGAGTTGAAGAAAATTTATGGGTATTACTTTGGCTGTGTGTTCTCGTCCCTAGTTTGCTTTCCTTCGTACTTTGCTCGTCGAACTCCATCCTATCACATTGAAAAGTATTGCATCGTGCAGCGAAACGTACAGTACGTAAAATAACTCGAAGTAATGCAACGCATTTGAGAACTTGACTACACAAGCCTCGGTATTTCGCTTCGGTTTTTGCTTGCTTTTCACTAACGGAGCTGATTCAAGCTTAATTCACGTTTTCTCATTAGGGTGTTTTATTACCCTTGCCTCGGCTAAGAACACCACGCTCGGCGTTACATTTTATGCCACTCAAATTATGGGTCCAATCTGTTTCGCAACTCTTAAAGTTTTTTGTCCTGCTCTAGTGGTATTTTGCCAGCCTCTTTAATGTGAATATTGAAATGATATAAGTTCATTATATACCTGCTATTAGCATTAGATTAAATATTTACCTTTTAGGCTTACGTAAAGGTTGCTATTGACATTGACTGTTGGGTGACAACAGAAATGGCATAGTCTTCGCATTATTAATTATTGCGAACTTATTGTTGCGTTTCAATTAATTGCAATTGCAATGTAAACTAATTATTGTGGTACCACAATATAATTATAAATGCTCTTGAGAATGTCAGAAGCTTTAATGTTAAGCGGAATTTCGAGTCAGACTTACAGTTTGATTACGTTCGTTCTCGTCGCACGTAGAAGGCTTTGTCATAGGACCAGATACTTCACTCATTAGGTGTTATATCGGGTGCACTCTGGTGCTTTCGTGGCATGTGCGTAATGTAGGTAGGAACTGCAAGGCCTGATGACAATACACTAATGGTTTGTGTCAGAATGGTGTATAAATGCTCAGTATGGAATTCAAGGATAGCGGATCCATGTACAGAATTCTGAAGTCATTATGGACCCGGTGTAGTCAGTCTGGTAGATGCAGATGGGAATGGGAGAACCCAGTGGCTTTGGTATATTCATGCATGCATAGAGACTAAATGCCCAGCTGTGGACGTGGAGCGTCGAGTTTGGTGGAATATCGGTATTGCATCGCCCATTCATCGAAGGAATCGTCTAATGTTAATCTAATGTTCATCAGTTTCCCCCTTTGTACTCAAGAAAGGAGTAGAGCCATACTTCTGCCTAACTAATGAGCTAACTTTACTCACTTTTCATCATTGCACGTATAACGTTCTTACAGTTGGATACTTGTATACATTACTTATGTAGGTATGTATGGTAATACATGTGCCTACATGTTATACATCTTATGCAGTGAGATAGTTCGACATTATCTTGTGTTTCAACCACGTATTTTCATTTTGCAAGTTGTTATGTCCGTTACCTCTTTTACAATGCAAATATAGGTATATATATATACAATGTAGTGTCAGTGTGTGTTGCGTAGATGGTATATATACATATGCAGCAGAAGAATCGTAGATAGATGGAAACGATAACCTCAAATTGTAGCTGTAGTTCCTTGTAATGATCCTGTAAGATCTACACTTTCATCCGTATGTATTTTTGCACGTTTTTTGTACCATCAGTCTTCTATCTCTGCGGCATGTGGTACAAAATCGTTTGACTCGATTAACTTGAGCTAACAAAAGTTTCTCTCCGCCTGATTTAGAATTTAGTAAAAGGGTGTATTTAAGGGAAAAATCCTTGGTCACAAAATGACTTACAACTTCGTAGGGAAGTAAGTTTATCACGCGAAATTCGAAATTGTGATGGTAATTAAGATTTTTGCTTCTTGATGACGATTTAAGTTTATATAAAGTTCTTCCGTTGGTGGTTCAAACATTACTATTCACTTTGATGAGCCCATTTCAGAAGTAATTTTAGAGCTAATTAGTTTCTAGAAGAACAGTTAGGGAATTTTTTTTATTTGGGGTGAAATGTGTAATAAATGTTTTACGACTATACGAGCTATAATGTACGTGGATGTATAATTGTGTATTATTGTATCGTCGTATGCATTATATGGAGCCCGCCGAGTTCATTTTAGCTCATCATGTTGGACGCTGAACACGTACTGCACCCCCGCTCACTTAGTTGTTTGTGTGACTCGTCTCGTAACAGGGATTGGGATCCGTGAGGAGTGCAAAATAGTTCGAGCGGTTTTAATTTTATCAAAGGTAGATATGTATGCATTGTTATGGAAGCATAAACTCTGCTTTAACTACTGTTGTTAAAAAACTCGTATGAAAGTTACGGCCGGTAAGATTGTATCAATTTGCTGTTACAGTCTGCAACAGAATTTTGTTTAATGTGGAAGTTATACATGTATGGATTTTAGGTCAGAATTTTTCCCATTCCGATGTGGACTTGATACCTCAAAGTCTGATATAGTGTAAAACTGGGTAGGGTAGATTAAACTACTTGGTTGGTACATGGGATGTTGGACATTGGACATTCAGTGCAGGAATTGAAGTAACAGCTACTCGGTGAAGAGAGAGAGAGAGATGCATCGTGCTCAACGTAGATTCAAAGGGATGTTGAGTTTGTGTTCAAGGAAAACATGGCATTGTGATCTGTGAGATGTCCGTTGAGGAGGACCAATTTCCCATTTGATCTCAAAGTGATAGGACAAAATAGCCTTACTGATGGGGGAAGCCATTTAATTAAATGGACTGTCTGCCCGGATTATTACTCTGTATTTACAGTCAACTCAACTGAATTCCTCATTGAGATGCCTTTTATTGCAGGCGATTAGTGGAGCTGGATTCAAATGTAATTGAAGAGCATTTGAAGATTATGGTGTGGCGTCTTCTGTGTTCTCTGGAGTAGATGCATAAGTGAAGGTTGTGTAAAAAGCTTACTCGGTCTATAATTTTGCCATGTTTTTCGAAACTAAACTTGACTTCGTCAAGCCTTGGAAATGAATCAATTGCTCTCATCACTTCCAATTACGAAGCTGCATTGAAATGCTGAGAACGATTGAAATGTTGACTTTACGTCGTGTACAAATACCGGAATGGCAGCATTAAATGTTCTGCTTTGTATTTAATTCAAAAGGAGAAGATAATAAAAGTGTAAAACCAGCTGAAAGCATGCCACCACGCGTTTACACAATTAGGTGGAGATAGATAATCTTGGGGATGAATGAAAACAATGAGAGAATGAGTTGAGCATGCTTGCGTGTCATTTATATGACGATGTATTTTCAGTCATTTTCATCCGTAGATTTCGTGATTTGCGATGTGAATAAATGAAAAACTTAAAGGAAGAGAGCAAGAGATCCTTCTATTGTACTGTCAGTAGAAAATGTCAGCGTTGGGCTAGATTCTAAATGTCTGTCCTGCTCTGATATGTTCGTTCGAATCAAATTTCCAAATCAAACGCACGAAACGGGAAAAATTGCTCATGCAAGACTACACATGCTGCATGAGCATCCGCAAGCATGGTCTCCTTGTCACACGATCCCGTCCGTCTCAAACTTCTAGCACAAATACCTAACCAGAATTCGTGTACCTTTGATGTAGTCCACTATGTAGCAGCATTGTTCAACTGTTTTTCTACAACCGCAGTATCCATATTGTATTTGTATTTATTTTCTAATTTGCTTGATTATAGGTAAAGTCGATGACGCCGGGGCCCTTTTCATAGTTATTCCCAGCATTTTAGACTTTATTTTCCTTGCTCGAGAACAACGAACTTTTTTCTGGAAATTTTTGAACTTACGTATCGAATTTACATGCTGCATGTGACGGCTCGTATGTATTGTTTGAATGTCTTAACCTGTACTGAAGTGGCAATGATTAAAAGCGTGCAGTTAGAAGTGGCAGTTCCAGAGTAAGCTGACTCGTAATTACGTCTAAATTTAGTAAAATACTTTATACGTAGTAAGTGAATATTACGAAATACTCCTTATGATAAAGAAAAGATTCAGCTCACATTTAGACCGAAATCGGATGTTGTTTTGCAACCAGTGAATATTATTTAATAGGGTTACGTCACGTAATTCTTGCAATTTGGATTCTTCTATTCAAAGAAGTTTATTGCCCAAGGTCTTTAAATTTTGTTTTCACATCTTCCAATTTAAAATAGATGAATCGAGTTTGAATTGTTACAGATTATGTGTTATAATTATACAATAATATCCGAGCTAATTGAAAGCGACATTGGAGATGCATAGTCGGGGACGTTGGGACTGGGAGTCATGGGTCATGACGGGATGGAAAATACTTTTTAAGTTGAAATGAAGAACAGTTAGTGGGCAAAGTAGCAATAACTTGATAACACGAATAAACCAATATTTTTGCTTGCAGCTCATGTAAGGAAGTAAACTATAAAATATTTGCTCGTAATTTTTGAACATATGACTGTAGCATCCGTTTGCGTACACGTTAAAAATTGTTTGATTGTTTGCGTTGCTAATTTGTGAGGGTATAAATACACATCCCACACGCAGAGTGAGCTTCACCAAATGTTTATTCAAAATTACTGCTTAATTCGTTTACCTTTGATAATAAAATAGAAATCTTAAATCTTTACTGGGCGAGAAACTACCATGAAGAATTCAGAATTCTGCAACAGGTTTTGACTGACTGACTGGCTGACATTAAACAAACTCTTTGACTGTGCGAGTGACAGAGTGAGTGAGGGATCCAGCCAAACAAATTCTCCTATGGACGATACAAACTTCTTTGCAAAACGCCTGCAACGTAGCGCGATGGTATGCACACAGGCATCGAGCCAAAGCAAATATCCTTTTCCTTCTTTTATTTTCTTGATGCTGTGGTTTATTTTACGTTTTACCCCATTTACATAGATGGTTGGATGTATAACTTTTTAAAATATAAAGGATCCGAAGAACGAGGACGAAATCACAACGATAAATGTGTGTTTCTTTTACCATGCCAAAAGTTAAGTGGTGAGAGGTTATTACTTTCCGTCTAAAGTTTTATTGTCTATGCCGTGCGTTTGTTATGTATGCTCTTGACAAGATTGAATTCTTGATGCGCCCGTATTAAGTTTGTGAATTATTATGATGGAAGGTTGAAATCAATTATGACGGAGAAAGAGACACGGAATTATTTGTAGCACGGAGGCACTTTGTATCTCGTTTAACTGACTTATGTAGAAAAGTGTATCCGATTCAGAAATGTTGTACACTGCGCTGTACAATACTTGTGATTGAATATAATTATGACTTTTGCTTTTGTATCCCGACCTCATGTATATGAAAGTATAGTGTTGTTTACTCATGTGTCCAGGGGTGAAGAATCGAGAAGGTAAAGCCGTAGACTTGACTTCAAAGATGGTTTAGTTGGTCTGGCCGACCTAATTAAAATTCATTGAAAAACTTGTTTTCAAGAAATAACGACTGTCAAGTGGCCCTGCCTTATCTTGTATGTTTCATACTTGGTTCTGTTGCAGTGTTATTGTTATGCTCGTCTGTAGTATGTCGAACATAAATTTGACTTCTTACCCTCTCCCTCAAGTACCTACTTACGTACGTGGATTCAGATAATCATCCAATTGTACTGATCTATCGTATCGTCCGCAAATAAACAAGTATATACAGGGCTGTTCAGTGGATATTATTGCCTTTTCTTTACATTGTTCTTATATGAACAAATAAGTGTAACTTTTATTTAAATGAATCAATTTACTACTCTGTGTGATGACTCGCCCATGCCTATGTTGAAAAGTTGGAGGATTTTAAAACTGTGGTAGAAATGACACAAATGCACGCACTCACATGCAAAGATAATGTCATGTATTCACCTAACTAGTAAATGTTTCTACTCGATTATAAAAATAAAATTCCCTCCAGATAGTTTTTACCATGGAAAATGAACAGTTTTACTAAAAGTATGTCGATTACGATGAATAATTGAATAGGTATATATAGAAGTGTTCAGTTAGTAGTAGTAGTGCAGGCTGGTGTCTTATCTGTGGACTGTAGGCTAGGTAGTTAGCAAGAGCATTTGAAAATGTGTACGTGCATTCATCCTTCCTTCCAACAATGAAAGGAACAGTCAAAGAAAGGCAGAGAATGATAACAAAAAATTATTCATTTCCAATGTGTCAGTCATTCTTTGGGTTTTCCATTTTCGTCTACTTGACGAAGTAACAAACTTACTAGTCTCTTGAGAGTAGTGTAGGGTTCGGAATAAAATCAGCTTAGAAAGTCGAATGTTTTCATTTCAAAGACTACAGCTACAACAGCTTTTATTTGAGTTTCAATTTTGCTCGACTAGCCTTTTAAAATGGGTATGATTGGTGTATTCGAATATTTGTGTGTGAAGCTAAAGTTACGAGCTTGATTGGTTAGGTAACATAGGCACAGTCGGAGCTGTATTCGCTGGTGTAGAAATATTCTTCTGCGGACTGTTCTCCCGTCCTTGTAGATTCTTTAGCTTTGAAGCAAATTCAACTGAATGTTTGCAATAATATAGTGGTTCTATTTCTATTTGAGCTTATCAGATCTGATTCGTTTTGAATGCGATGAAAAATCGGAAAGAGCGGCACGGGAAAAGAAGCATGCTTGCAAGTTTCGATTTTTACTGGGGAGGCATTAAATGCGCAGTCTTGAGAAGACGAATCTATTGAGTAGCGGAGGCAGCTTTGGAGCTTTGGGAAACCAATAGGATATTTGTGTGCAGTTGATCTGAGAATAATAATGAAGGAAATGGCGTTAGGAAAACAGGTACCATCTGAAAAAGTAAAGAAAGCACAGGAGAATTCAGATGGAGTTGAGAATGAGTTCAAGATTTTTGCAGGCTGTAAAGTTAATTGGTTTGAAATCAGCATTGAAGAGAATGACTCCAGAGAGAGACTCCAAGTGGGTTTTTTGCACAAAATTTAAGCGGGTGAAACTCAGCCGCGTGTGAAATAGAGTCTTGGATTAAGAACCTGTCTTTTATAATGTGATATGCCATCCCACTAAGCCTCTAATAGAATAACTGGAATTACATACGCCACAGTGATCCTTGTGTGTTTGTATGTATATTTATGTGGAAAAGAAACGCTAGAATTGTTCTATACTCCTCATTATTCCATCCTGTAGTCCGTGGATGTAGTTGGGTTATTCTGCAGGCGCTAAACTCGTACACCTCGGTTACCGCCGCACAGCACTAGTGTGCTGCAGTTAATGAAAATTTTCGTTTTATTAACATTGGATAGAAGGTAGTGTTGCAGAGCTGCTTTGAGTCTCCACATTTGTGTTAAACTGTTCAAGCTTAAGCGATGAGAATAGCTCCATTTCCATTACTCAAAGTGTTGGATTTTACTATTCAAAGTCAGGTAAATGTACTTAATAGTCTTTTTATGTACCTACCTGCTGCTTTTGTTGTTACGATTTGATTATGGAAATTTTACAGACCAATAGAGTTTATGATTACGGTTATATTTTATCGTATCATCTGTTTTAAGCCCGAGTTTTCGTGAGGAATAAAAAATATTCCTGTAATGTAACTGTTCATATTGAACAAATGAAAATTCTACATAAAACTAGTTGGAAGACATTTTCTGCTCTGTGAGTTGGCAACGGTGTCTTTTGATGTCCTTTTTTGGGCGGAAAGTAATAATGGCCGTGATGTGGTGGTAGACGTAATAGTTGTACATATCAGGGAGAGCTCTGATAGTCGTCTTTTCCACATCGGTCTTTCGTCCAAGTCGTCTTTTATTTAAGGAGGAAGGCCGCTTTAACTTCTCGCGAGCTCTACGCTACTGCCAGTCAACGACGGCTACTCTCCTATGCTATTGCTGACGAATGTTTCTTGGTCGGAAGTATAGAGGTTGAGGTTCAGTTGGCATTTTCCTAAGAAAACTAAGAGAGTAGCTTCAGCCAAATGTGTATAGATATATACGTAAGGTCTCGAGTTTTCGAGGAGACGAAATGAAGGGAAGAAAAGGAAAAGCGAGTGAAGGGAAGGGAAGGAAAGCCTCTGGCATATAAATCAAACTTTTAATCTCGGCTGGAAATGCCTAGCTAAGCTACTCACAAGCACACAAACGAGAAAGACCAAGAAAGACGGAGGGATACGTCTCATAATGGCGAAGAACAGAACGCCGAACCCACCATCTCAGTCCGTACAAACTCCATACACATTTATAAGTAAAGTCAAGAAAGGAACGAGAAGATTCTGAAAAAGATATTCTCTCACACTGACTCACGACTCTTCTCGTAAAGAATAGAAAACGCAACTGGATTCTATGTGCTTCATCTTTCCAGATTCCCATTATGTGTGTGCTCGCATACTATCAGAGTTTCATTTCTGAGTTTCTTGTAGTCGGAGCGCACGAGAAAAAAATGTTCCTATTTTACTTTAGTTATTATCTCGGTTTTTGTCTGGGTACTATAGCTTAAAATGCATTGTTGTACAGCACAGCGAAGATATGACTATAACGACTGTTGTATGTCTATAGGCGACTATACGTACGTGCGCGCTCCGGATTATTCGTCTCGAAAACGAAAATATTGTTTTTCGGGAAATAAGTAAAAAAGTGGTAGCTGTCCTGTGCACATTTATGGTTAGTTAGGGATTGTCTATTAAAGTACTTACGAATTAAGTTTAACGATGTTTATTAGAGTCGTTAAATCCTTTCTCTAACGCTGAGTATCCATTAACGTAGACTCGGAAAATTAAGAGCCATATTGATGAAATTCCACGAGAATCTAGGGGAACGTCAGAAGTGAACACATACTCTTGATTGCCTGTTGGAGGGATTCGAAGTCATCCCAGTTTTCTGGAACGAGAGATCAGAGAGAAAAAGGAAACGAGCTTGGGTTGCTTCGAGCTGGAGTTAATGTACACAGAGACAAAGCAAGGAAAGTAACAGTGAGCGGAGCAGTCAGTTAACTAGTAGGAGGAAGAGACGCAAGTTGTGGAAGTATCGGATAATATGAGTAGAAGGTTTTATAGCGGTCATAGAAGTATTAGAAGTGTGGAATAGAGATAGAGTGTGTAGTATTAATGGGAATGGGCTTCAGAAGAGAATCGAATAGATGGACAGAGATGAGCTGAGCGCAGCAAGAATTTCCAGGAGGACATTTACCTGCCAGACTTTTTTCTCGGACTTGTCAGAGAGGCTTTTCATCCAACTCACTGCTCGACTAGTGTGGATTCCTGTGGTGATCTTTGTGGTCCAGCAGTTTCTCTTCTTTTCCTTTATCCAACCGTAGTCAGTTTTTCATTTCACCATTCCCATACATTTATCACATTTTGGTCGTGTGCGATTCATCCCAGACTTGCCGTTGCCTCAACAATTGATTTCTCGCAATACGATATTGGCGATTCGTTTTGGTTGATCCTTATTGTGATGTATGTACAATAACATATTTGTTCCTCACGTAATACTCCGAACGACGATACTTCAAAGTCCCTGCTAAATTTGTGTTCAGAATTTGTAAAATGCTTCTAATATTATTTTGGTTTTTAAATTGATTTAAAAACTTGGGTTCGGAGTGGAGAAATAAATTAAAATAGTCGAACGACTAGACGACTCTCTTATTATCGAATTTCGGGAGTAAACTTTAAAATATGGCTTTCAAAAATTCAGCAACATGGTTGATTTTGCATTTTTGCATTTGGTAAAATTAATAAATTGGTTTGTAAAGTGTGTAACTGTCAAAGTGTATTATGGTAAGGAGCACTTGAATCATAATGCTGACATCACGCTTGTTACATATTTAGATGTTGTTAGTCATCGAAGGTAAAAAATGCAAGGGAAAAAATCTAAGAGAGGGCCATTGTTGAATGCATATATGCATACGTGCATTTACAATATTTGTATAGATTTCCATTAGAGCATTTCTGTAGGCGGAAACCCGCTGACGCGACTTAGCCATAACTTTTGCATATAAAATACAAAGTATAATGTAATGGGAATGGTGCATTGGAAGTACATACGTGCATGAGGAATCGGAATAGCTTCATCACTTCGTGCTTAGCGCAGCTTATATTACAAGATTTGAAGAGTTTTGTTGGCTGTAAAAGATTGAAATGGATGATTTGGCGTAGCTTAATGATGAGATCAAGGTGCGTCGCACGCGTGTCTAATGGCAAATTGCACCTGTTCAATTTACTCGATCGGATGGAAGTCTTTTGCGTGTGTATACTTGCTCAACATCTCACTCTTCCTCCGTTTTTCCCTAATTGCTAATCACACAAAAGCAGTACGTTGCACAGAAGCCTTAGTTTTAATCAAAATCGAGAATTGTGTATAGGAGTTTCGTATGTACACATACTTAGGTAAGTACTTAAGGTGAGTGTTTGCAGGTGTACGCCGTAACTTGGTACGTTTTGTAGTATGCGCTATCCGGTCACATTGTTGATTCTTTGCCTGTTATTCAAGTTTTGGATATGTAATCCTATGGAATTATGATTTGTTGACAAGCAATTTAGTATGAGCGTATAAGCATTAAAATTTATGTCTATGGAAAAATCAGTACGTTATAAATTCCTCATTCATATTCAGTAGCAATTTCAGGAATATCAGCACACAGTTGTGTATTCTTTGTCGTTATTTTCAACTTTTGGAATTGTCTATTGTTTAAAGAAATTTTTGATTAAGGATTTTTAGCAAAAGTTACCCTCACTA
>JAAXYX010002062.1:0-19162 GCA_036851915.1 Ptenothrix huangshanensis | reverse complement strand
AGTTGCCGCGAAGGACTACTTAACTAAGTTTTCATTCCTTTTTACGTGTGAAATTAATTGTCCTGAAATTATAAACCTATTTAACCCTAGGGATTTTGCTTAGACATTTTAAGGTGAAAGGGAAAAAACCAATAATTTAAATGACTAAACATGTAGATACAATACTTATTGAAATTCATGGTAGGATAGATATGTACCTATGTACCGACTACCGATTGATTAGTGAGCGTTGGCGTTAGGTTCGTTGAGTTAATTCCATTTCGACGAAATCTAATAAGAACTATTTATAGTTCATATCTTTACGATTTCTGCGTAGGTAGTAGTTTTCCCAGTAATTAATGTTAAGCAGATTAACAGGATGTCTGGAAGGCCGAATTAGTAGTATAGTAAAAATGTGGTATTCCCAAAATATATGTGTGAGTTTATTTATCCAGCTACTATATATTCTGTTTAAATAAAATGGTTTTCATATAAGCTTAATTTAAATTCGTTTGTACTTACCTTAAAAGGGTCAAAGGAATTTGACCAACTTAAACATTTTATTGAAGATATATTTATTATGATGATTGAAATTACAATAAGCTGAGTTTCTGATTGTTATTGGCTGTTTGTCGTTTTGATGTACCTTAAATAATGACTATAAAAGTCCAAATCTTATTGCAGCTTAAAATTACAAAAGATGATTCCATCTCCCATATTGTTCGTCCAATAAAATAAAAAATATAATGGAAGTAGAATTTTTGTTGTGATAATTATATGTGCCACATTTGCGCAATTAATACTCGAGTGTATTACTTACAATTGTGATTTTGACCAGCTTACTATTCGAGACAGACATGGCACTTGAGACTCGCGTATTAATAATTTATAAACGTCAAACGTATATTAATTACTCGTATAATATTTGCAATCTTGTAATTTTGACACGCGGAATAATTGCGCAAATACGGTTATTATAGTTGAACCATTGTGCATCACATAACATAATAATACAAGTGACAAGGGAAACCCTCGGTCCTTATTACTTGGAGTAAAACTAGAATATTAATTCACAAACTGTGGTTCAGCTATACTGTAAATCATTGTACCTATACTATTATTGCACCATAATTGTAAGAGAACTTACGATTAATAAAGAGAGTGGATAATGGCTTGATTAATTTTTGAAATTTAATTCAAATGTCTGAAGAAGTAGTAATAGGAGTGTACATTGTCCTTGAAACACACCTTCGTTTCCGGAAAATGTTGTTTGTGATTAGATATACCTAACCAAGTGAATGTTAACAAATATAATAAAAAATAAATTGACCAGAAATCTATCATATTTTTAGTTTAGTTTTTACTTACGGAATATTTAGCTAAGGAATTTATTCTTATTTAGTCACATTATATTAAAACTACTTATGTATTTTAGGTTGACGCGCTAGCACAAACATATCCATGAATGTTCGCCATAATACACATTAAATATTCAAGTATAGTAACAGCTACGAACTATTGTGGTGCAAGGTTCCTTGTGGGTAACATAACCTTCTTACAGTATCACGTTATACGTACGTTTGTTTATTTTCCTACATTTCATTACAATAGAAAAAACATGGGAGTACAAGTATCTAATTGTTGAAATTGTTGGAGCCATTTAGAAAAAATATCATAATCTTTAAAGATTGACTTTTGTACAGAAGCTGGCATTTGTATATTTAACGGAATTATTATTACATTCCTAAGTATCTTAATACAATAGCAATGTACAACAGAAATCGCTAAATTCATTTGACGAGCTGGTTCCGCATATGTGCAATCAGATGCCTTACACCAATGTATCTATAACATGAAGGTAACAAAATTGCCAGTAGATACTAATACTATTTATAATAATTAGTTATATATAATTATACCTATTATTCTTTTTTACTAACAAACATTTTGTATGCATTTAAAACAACTATACTAACTTCAGTCAAACAACCATAGGTAGAAACATACCTTATAGAAGGGGCGGGTCCGATGCAGGTGCTTATGAAATTGTGTCAAAACAATGCATGCTGAATTTGTATGGAAGATGAGGATACATAAAATGTTGTTCCTCATCGCCCCTGTTCTTAAAATACTTTAATTTGAATCGCCTGAATTACGTCAAGTAGAGAGAGAAGTAATAATTACCTACCTAATGCTAGCCTTTCCTGTTAGGTGAAGCACACAGAGACAAAAATAAAATAAAACGTTAATGGGGATAAGATTATGATTACATTGTGTAATATTTGGATTTTTGGTCTTTAGGAAAATTCTTACAAGGCAATTAGGGGTATTGTTCAGCGTGTAGAAAACAAACATGCCATTGTTTTTTCGTTCGTTTATGTCGCGTTGCTACGCGGTACTACACAATTTATTATGATTTTAGGATACATAAGCAGCACTACATTTATGTACTAACCGAAATGTATTGCAACCTAAACCAGCACAACTTTCACTAATATGTGTTTACTGATCAAATATTCGGGCCTGCGGCTCCCGTTAAAGTTTTATTTTATTTTTCTCTCGTTGTGACCAATAAGACATACCACAAATATTTTTTGTGTATCTACATCGCTTCCAAATGGTGATCTTATAATTATATGCTATATAATTGTAACAATTTAGGTCAAAGAACAATGTGGTAGCGAAAACGAGCATTCAAGTAGGTAATACACAATTATTCATTTAATTATTTTAACGGTAACTTGAACTTGCGATCTTTACAATTATTATTCTTGTGGTCACAATAAACGTGCTATTGATGTTATTTGTATTGTACTATGGTGAGCCAAAGGCTCATGTTGCTTTAGCTGTACTGTACCAAATTAAAATTGTTATTTTACACAAGTTAAAAGACAACGTTAAACGTATTATCATTCCGATCTAATAAATGAGTTATCTAATAGTGAGATTTTACCCCAAAATGCATCTCGCGTATATCTTTACGAGTTTGTTTTTCCAGTGATAGTCATCCTCCCGTTGGAATGGCTTAGGTTGACAATAGTAACAGTAGTGTGTAGTGTAACAGCATATTATGAGGACACTTTTGAAAAATATGAAGGAATCAGAAGGAATCTAAATTCAGTAATGCATCCAATATTTCACGAGGTATAAGTACCAACAAGAGTGCGAGCCAGTTTTATTAGGAATTAGAAAGTCAAAACCGAACCCATGCAATGGGATGATTTTCGAGTCCGCGAGTTCCTGCAACCATTAATCATGATCAACATAATCTAAACTTTATTCAAAATCGAATTCAAAAAATATGAAGTTTGGTTAGTACATATAATTACCTAATATTATATCAATGTGTAATATTAATAACATTGCCAATGCTTCAGGGCCAGGGCAGGGGTGTGAGGAAGTAAAACTTATTCAATACCGATGCTTCGAGGAAGCTTCCAACTATTTCAATTGGTATCTCTCACATATAAAATAATTTTAAAGTTATTACCTAATGCTAATGGTAATGCCTAGTGGTTTTTTGAAACTTTTCGTAATATATTTTTTCTATTATCGGAAAATTAATATTTGTACCTGCTATTTACATTTGCGGTCAAACTGAAACTACTAGAGTGCTAAATATTATACCTAGGTACGCCAATTTTTGAACATGGTACTGATAAAATATCATGAACTGAAACTAGTTTTGTGACTTTGATTTCTAAATGGTATTCTTCTTACCGTCCTACTTAATCATCGTTTTCTCGGCATTTGTTGGATTATTCCTATTTTAATGGTAGTAATTGCTTAATATCAATCTGCTTTCTTTTAAACCCAATTGTTGTATAGTTAGAAGGGATTAATTAATTAATTTAACTGAAATTTAGTTGGCAATGTTGCATCGGTGTCAATAAAAATATTCACCATTGATGACCCATTAAGAATAATTTTTAAAACCCATCGATGTATTTCGTAAGTCAGTACAGAAGAACAAAAATTGCGCATTTTAAAAACACTAATGTATATAAGTAGATACATAGGTATTGTGAATCTACAACTACTACTGTCAAGGAGTAAAAAGGACTTCATCAAATCTTTTTATGTAACTGTCGAGTGATAATACGACCCTAAATCAATCACTGCAAAGGAGCATATATCTAGGTACTTAGCTAGGTAAGCTTATTTATGATCATATGTATTTGTTTCACCCATGATACAAAAGTTGAAGGATTTTATCATAAATTACAGAATACAATCGAATGACCACTGAATAACCCGATATGCATCTATACAAAGCAGTCCTGAAACTGAACTGAAATTCGTCTGTAAAATAACCGGGATGTTGCTTAATTTAATTATGGCGCGAAACCACTGCAATCAAAAGCATTTTGATTAACATTCAAAGATACTCAAAAGCGAAGTTCAACAGTCTGCACCGAAAGAAGTCTTGACCATGGGTAGTTCTGTACAGAGTACGTAAATCATCTTATCACTTTTATTTATTAGTAAAGCTATGAGACACCAGAGAAGGTTTCAGAATACATAACAACTACAAAAATTAATACAGTTATAATTAATAGTTAATACAATGTATTGCAGTGATTGCATCCACTACAAATTGTTTTCCTGTCAAATGTTCATCACACTACACGACACACAAAATCAAAAGTATTAAGAATTTGAGAAGCAGATGCTTAAGAGATTTAAAATTATTTTAGACAGATCAAGGCATAGGTAATACATAGGGTGAGTTCATAACGCTCGTATACGTCTTAAATAAACAACATTGCTTTATAAAACTGTAACGTGAAGTGGCTGTAAGGGCTTCGATATTTAACTAGGTGGCTGAACTTCACTTTATTCGGATAATCGAACATAAGTAATAAAAGCACAGAAATTAACGGCTCCACCATATTTAATCTATCAAAGAAAAATGATTTTTACCGAACATCGATTGCTATATGCATTTTTATAAGCATAATCAACTGTATACAATCATATACATACATGCTTCTCGTGGCAATGGGCTTATAAGATAACTCACCCAAAATAATGTCAATATTAAGATTACGGAATATATCATGAGATTTTCTCGCAAGATAGACTAAAGACTACAGACTTAAATGAAAACATTTCATAAACCAAGCAGTATTTCGAAAATATCTTGTTTACTTTGATATGCATAATAGGATTAATAAGGTAGTTCCAGATAAAAAAATAAAGACAAGATAGCAAATTAGTACCTACTTAAGAGACAAAGCTAAGTGTAGAGGAGTTAATAATAAAATTACAAATCCAATTTAGGCCTTATTAAACAAGATGTTCCGATTTTTAAAAAGGCCCGTAAAACAAAATTATTATACCTTCATAAAAACAATATGATAGATTTGTAGGTGCTACATGTTACAATTTGAATTCAAAATAAGCCCAGTTACAAATATCACAGATTAAAACGCTAGGCATGTAAGATAAATCAAAATTCATTATTAAGTATCTGCTAACTTAAGAAATCATCAATGTCTCGCTGTGATAATTTTTTCGCATTTGAGTCTTGATTATGGACGTTATTAAAATTAAGAAACGAGTTAGAAGGTTGTGGCTGTGGGGGTACCATACTCGGATATGGTGATATTTTCATAGGTCCAGATAACGACTGACCGTGGCTGGAGAACTGACTGCCAGGGTGACCGATTTGCATCGCACTGGGAATAGAAACTGAAGCAGTTATTTTGGAAACTGGTGGAATGCCATAAAGCGACCCAGGTGGAGGCACTACACTGTTCAAATTGCGTGATTGTTGCATGCCTTCTAAGGAAAATGATTTGTTCATTTGTTGTAAATTGGAATTTATTAACGAGCTTGTGAGATCCTTTGGAACTGTATTAACATTGGTCCATCGTGTGTCTGCTGATACTGCAGGTGCTTGGCGTGTTGGATCTAAGGAAAATGATTTGTTCATTTGTTGTAAATTGGAATTTATTAACGAGCTTGTGAGATCCTTTGGAACTGTATTAACATTGGTCCATCGTGTGTCTGCTGATACTGCAGGTGTTTGGCGTGTTGGAGATAAAACAGTATTCCTAAACATTCAATAAATGCTTAAATTAAAACATTTCAAGATCGTAATTGAAGGTGCAAACCTTCAGTTTACAATACGTTGTACTCACTATTAGCTATTGACGAAAGGCATTCACTACCATATGTACTCGAAATTCAAATTTATATTTTTTCTGACAAGAACTTAAAAAGTTATGCGGGAAAGCATCTTTGTCCAACACTTTAACGTTTAACACACATAATTTTTTAAAATGTCGAATAATTAATGTGTAATAGAATAGACGCAGTAAACCGCGCCATGATACCTTAGACAGACATGCATTAAAATTAATATTTATTTTTTCAGCTTCATGTGACAAATAATTAATTTCGCTTAGCTCGAGTGATTTCTGGTTATTATTGAATGGTATACAAACAAGTAATGCATAACTTAGGCATTACTTGTGGCGAAAGATCGGGTATAACAATCATCGCGCTAGTGTGGGTTTTGGAAATGTGCCACACTACAGTTTGGTGGTTCTATGCTACTACATACAAAATTCGACATTTCAAAAAAAGTTGTGGGCCAACCCAAAAATTGTTGAACGAAAGTAAAGGTACTTTCTCGCATAACTTTTAAGCTCTTTTCAGTAAAACATGATGTTCGGATAGGATAGTGAGTACCTTGTACCTTGTCCTCGTTTATGAAAAACTGGATATAACTAGGGTTTAGACGGGTCACACGACACGACGAACACATTTATAATTTTATGTATAATAGTAGTGTAACTCATCATCATTTAATAAAATCTATATTAATCAATCAAAATTAAATCATAAAGCCAATATGGTCACTAATAAGGGAGCGTGTCAAAAAAATCAATTTGATTTTTTTACTCACGCCCGATTTGATATTTCTATTTTTTGGACTGAGTGTAAAAAAATGTAGAACTGGAACTTTGGCGAAACATCATTGTTAAACTTGATCCATTTTTTTAAATAAGAAAAGATCTGGTTTTTAAATTACTTAAATTCTACACTCAATTTTTTTCGGGTGAACCTTTTCTTATCCCTGAAAGTACTCGTTTTTTCCCTGACGATTTTGTCAATTTTTTCCATTACTGATACTTTTTTTTCCATAAAAAATACTTTTAAAAACTACTTTTTTTTCATTTAAATTTAGTGCTGTATTTTTGAAGCGTGCACTCTTTTTGTCGTTGACGTAAGAAATTAGAATATCAGTATGTTATTATTAGTCATTCCAGAATTAGCATAAAGATGTTCTGTGTAGTGTAGTGCAAGTTTCTGGTACAAGTCAAAATGAGTGATGGAGATGTAAAAATCAACAACAAAAAACGAATGGTTGAAGTACAAGAGCTAGAGATCGCTGATCCCTATTTCATTGCAGCGGAAAGCTTTTGCGTGGCACTCGGATATTGTACTTATTACCCAATAAATAAATGACTGGTACCAAATTGATAATGAATACGGGGTACTGATCCAGAGCGTTCTCTACCAAAATCAAGGTGTTCTCTACCTCGAAAACCTTGTCTACTCCATAGTCTAATAAACCTACTGGGAAGAACCAATGGGAAAGAGAAGGTAGGTTTTGAGGTAGAGAACACTTTAGACTATGGGGTAGAGAAGGGTTTCGAGGTAGAGAACACCTTAGACTGAGAGGTAGAGGAGATTGTACTGTCAGGTGGAGAAGGAATTTCGAGTGAAAACACCATAGATCAGTACCGAAAATGGAACCAAAACAAAACATAATTACGATTAAAGCATGTTGAAAAAAGTATATTTCAATTGTAATTAAAGTAGGTATGTAAGAAAAAAGTAAACGTCAAGGAAAAAAAAGTATTTTCNACTGTCAGGTGGAGAAGGAATTTCGAGTGAAAACACCATAGATCAGTACCGAAAATGGAACCAAAACAAAACATAATTACGATTAAAGCATGTTGAAAAAAGTATATTTCAATTGTAATTAAAGTAGGTATGTAAGAAAAAAGTAAACGTCAAGGAAAAAAAAGTATTTTCGTTTTTTGCAGTTATGGATAGAAAAAGTATCTATCACGAATACTATTTAGCCAAGTATAAAAAAAGTATTTTCATGGAAAAAAGAGCATTTTCAAGGAAAACAAGAGTATTTTCATGGATCAAAAAAGATTTTCCCATTTTTTTGGACGATATTAAATTTGTAGATCCTACTCGTCACTACAGTTCGAAAGACACCTTGCTCGTCAAAATCGGTTGAGAGTTACCGATCAAAACAAATTCGGAACATAATTGAAGCTCTAACATGTTTTTTAAAAAATAGTAGCGCTATTGTGACATTTATAATATAGGGGTAGTGTAGGATGAGAAAAGTTTTCGTGGAGGGGTAAGTGCACATGATCTTGACATAATTTGTCAACACCTGGCGATCGGATTTCATGTATGTTTTTAGTAGAGCTTTTCGCAATATTTAAAAAAGTTTTCATTATTCAAACCTTAATGACCACTTGCATACTTATCAGTATCAGTCATAATTGTAATTTATAAATAATAAATTGCAGTCAGTCAAATTCTTACGCCGTTGGCATTATAGATGAAATCCCGTTGCTATTTGCCGAAGGTTTTGCCTGTGGAGCTGAATTCTTCCTGTCCGAGTCAGTAGACGAAAGCCCAAATAAAGCGTCGAAACTAGCGCTACCACCAAAATCAGTAGGTGCTATGGTTTCACTTTTCCTGTATCAATAATCAATACCAAATCACACTCACACAAAAGGTTATAGTTTCTATCTACTACATCAATATTTCAAATTGCAAACAATTATAAACAATTAATATTAGATTACATTTGTTCTTTTGCTATTGCTCCAACTTGTTCTAGTTTAGCTTTTTGCTCCGTCTCAACTGTATTGACTAGTTCGTGAATGAAGGACATAATAGTGCTAAATTGCGAGGCTGTCAATCCACTTTCTATGGTTAAGGGGTAATAGAAATGGTAGTATCTTCGTCGCTATAACTTCTTTAGTTACTCCAAGTTTTCGATGCGAAACAGTTAATTTATAGATTCCTGTAAATAGGTTAGGGTCAAGTGTACAGTCAAAATTAGTTAAAGAATTTACACCCCACCTTTAATTCATTGCTGACATAGTTCGTTTAATAACGAATGCTCGAACCGAAATCAACATTCATTAATACCTATGATTCCCATTATTACAGCTGGTTCTCGGGAAGGAATTTCCATTAGGAACGGCAAAACAAAATCCATCACCAACCACTTGTCAAAATGTTCCAAAATCTTTCCAACACACAGAATGCAGTTCACACGAACCTGGAATATAAATAAAATGCACAATAAAAAAACCAGGCTTCGATGTCTTATACCTAATCTATTTCACCCTTGGTCCTCTCGGACACTAAGACAACTATAGGATAGATATGTCACTTTTAGGGTCACTGGAGGAAACAAAAATAACCATTGTCATTTAACATAATCATGTTTACCCAATTTTAGCCTACATAATATCCAGCGCAGTCTTACCGACAAACTTTGAGTGCTGATGCACAATTTCCGAATTCTAGGAAACAACGAATTTTTCATTGCTGAGTAGTCTATTAAAGATGCGAAACTGGGAATAATAGATAGGCAAAGTTCTTGAACTTGGGTTGAATCTGATTCAAGAGATCCGTATATTAGAGGTAAAACATCCGATTTAGTGATATCAGCGGGCGTCTTTTGAAGAAGCAGCTCCATATATTTCATAAATATTAGTAGTATCTGTATGCGTTCAAAAAGCCAGAATAATATACATTAGTTCACGGAAGAGATACGTAAGCACAGATTGAACTAAATTAGGATACCTAGATAGGCAACCATAATTTAATTATGGAAATATTCAACTCGTACTTGAACTGGTTCACGAAGTTTCATCACAACTTTGAGATGAGGTAAGATGTGTTGTACATACTCTTCATTAGTAGACCATTCAGTAATTTTTAAAACATTAGGAAGCACAAAAGGAACCATTGTTGGGTTAACGAACTCCTGCGCCAAACATGGAACAACCCTGGAAATTCAAATCAAACCAGTGTATCAATAGCCACAATCACTACTTTACTAACGAATAAATGAACGTAATTTGTACATCGGATTCCAGTTGTCTAACCTATGAACTCTAACACGTTGTGGTAATTTGGGCAGGATTTCATACAGTCCTTTGTAAAATTTGCTTTTCTGTAAATTGTCCCATTGAAATAACGAATCCAAATATTCGAGTGTCTTAACACCTTCATCATGAAAATATTCCATCTATAATAAAAAAAACAAGTTGCACAAAAATTTAAATGACACGAGACATTATTAATAGTTCGTTCACGTACATATTGCTAAACTTTTTTTTCAGCTAAACTGGTGTATCAATCAAACAACAATATTGGTAACGAAAGTACAAACTTTACTTTGAAAAATACTTTGAAAGCTAAAAACAATGAGAACCAAATTAAATGAAATTTTTGCATAATACTGTTCAAAGGTATTATGTTAAGCCATTTCCTAATAAAATGCCTATCATTCATCTCTAAAAAATATTAAATTAGACCTTTGGATTTGGTTGCACGTCCAACGACTTATGAAACCATCTCTTAAACGTTTTTTCATCTTTAGTTAGAAGTTTTGATTTAAAAAAACTAAAACGAACTCACCTTTAAGAACTGATGAGAATCCGGTCGATTTTCCGCAGTATAATCTAATATTTTCCTTTCAAAACTTCGCATCTCATTGGGTATGCAGAATAAGTTTGATTCATTTAAATTTCGTAGCTATAAAAATCATTCATAGACATATTATAAATACATTTCTTGAAAATAGGTTCTCTCACGAAAACAGCTCTAACAAAAAAGGTATCACGTATCAAATAATCACCAGACGACACACGATTCCAAGGAACTTTCCCTGTGAAAACTTCCCTAGCGAAGTGCACCACAACCACAACCAGTATAGACATTTAAAACATTTAATCAAGCCACAAAGCCTCCTTCGAGTTTTTTAGTTGTAAGTATTTCCGTAGCAATAGGTTTATGTTAATCATTTCAGCTTTTAATCGGTAAAATATGCGCATCTCACTGCCTCTTTTTTAATCGCCTGATGTTTATTTCTCATAAAACCTTATAAGATAGTAACAACGCCTGTTTATGGTCCTAATAAATCATTAGAATTAGCCAGAATAAAAAATGCAAGTAGGTAGTTTGATAGGGTTGCCCACACCGAAACGACTTTAAAAAAATTACTATTACCACGTAGGCTACATACGTCGGTATAATTTTCTCCGGCTAAAAGGTAAGCGGTCTTAAAACGCTACCTTACGGAGGTCACTTCAGTAATTATAAATTATGTGACGAACTTTCGACTTTTACTTTCTGAGTAACCTAGCTATATTTGTTTGTATTTTTTGAATAGCGGATAGTACCTGATTGATGATACCCGTACAGTAGGGTATACAATTAAAATAGTACCAATAGTAGAACTATACCCGAAAAGTATAAAAAGCACGATAAAAATGAAGTAATTAAAAAACTTACATTATCGTTGTTCTGACGATGAGCGTGCCAACTCCCTCCACTACAATTAAGTGGTTTGCCCTCATTAAACACAGCGAACGCGAGCATACCAAGAGAAAACATGTCACTGGCAGGTAGGCATTTCATATTGGAATACTCTGGAGCTAAATAATCTAAATGCTGTTGAGTAACTGCATGGGCTTCGTTGTCGTATTCCTTGCATATCCAGGTTGGCGTTGGCTGTATAGCAACAAATAGTTTTACAAGTAAATTTCGACATATTTAATAGCTTACAAGTATCTTATTTAAAACTACTTGATATTATTTAATTTGACAGCTACAATAATACACTCCTTACACTTCTGTAAGATATTATTGAATATAACTACTAACAGAAACAATGAATTAATGCGTTCAATGTAACGGTTGCACTTACATTTGAAGGACCAGAAGAATTTTGCAAAGCAAAGTCAAGTCCGAAAATTTTCCAAGAGCCCTGCTGATTGATGATCACAGACTCCGGACATATATTTCCATGCAACATCTTAGCATCATTATGCAAAAATTTCAGACCCTCACACACCTGAAAATTTGGGCATTAATTTTTAATTGTCGCACACATCTGAATATGAAGTAAGCATTATTTATCACTAATTATATTCGAATTCAAGGCATAAAAATTTTCATATCTAGCTCAGTGTACGCGGAAATGAAACATAGGTTTCGCACCTGCAGAAGTCCATATTTAATTTCTACTTCATGGAGCTTGTAGCCTTTAATGCTGTCACTGAGAGGTTGAGGTCCATTGTCATGATAACCTAATACATTTGCTAAGCTGGAGAAAACCGGTTCAGTTGCGAACGCTAAGCTGTCTCTGTAAAAGTTATTTAAAATTTGAATTTAGAAACAGTATACAACTTTATTTCTACGCCGGTAATAATAAATGATCTATGTAATTTTAAGATTACAATTTATCCCTTTTTGATGGTAATGTTAAAAACTGAGAGAAATTTCTGATTCTGATCACTGAAAGTCGCTAAAACTAAATAATTTTTAGAATGTATAATATAACTGTATAATAATTATAAACTATTGCCTGGATTCTTCCATTGGGTGCTGCACAGTCAGAATTCTAGGGTGTTTTAGCTTTGTCAACTGAAGAACCCCCTTTTTTAATATCTCTATCATGACATCCCGATTTTTCTTGCTCCATCTGTCCAGTAACTTCTTTTCCAACAAAAATATTGCAGCTTCCTGCTTAGTGCTCTTCTTGTGACCAGAATAAATCTTCCACAACAAACCTGTAACCACGAATAAGCATGATAATTTTGTAAGGAATATTTGATATTTATGACTGCCCTGATAGGTCCTGCCTTCAATATTTATTCTACCGGTGATGAAATACGAAGTAAGGTCAATTACTAGCAATAGGTGATCAGTGACAATCGATTGGAGTTATATAATTACTTTAAGGGTGAATTCATCTCAAACTCTCCGATCAGTGACTGAATCAGATAGGTATGTTAAACTTTGCCTAGTAATTGGACCGAGTTCTGGATAGGAAAGAAAGGTTCGTCACAAACCAGTCACGAGATAGTGAACAGAGCATGATAATGAACCATGAGACAAAGTCTTTTATAATTTTCTCGATTCAAATTTCACATAAAAACATAATTCAATACATTCAATGATTTGTATAAATTACTTAGGTAGTGGGGAATTACAACCTAGAGCACAAACTAATTACGATATCGACCACGAGTTAATTTTGTTGTAACTAGGTCCTTCTGTAGCAGTAACTACCAATATATCAAATTATATATGTACATGTAACTCACAATATGAATCCCAAGACCTTTTCAAACCACTAAACTAAAACTACGTAGGTATTTAAATAATTACTACAGGGTGTTTCATAAGTTCTGGTACAGCCAAACGAATGTCTGCCAAAATTCCATTTCTTATCACATTCCTTAAAAATTCTAGCATGATAGGAGACACATGTCGACAATCAAGGAAAACATTGTCATCGTTCACGCTTTCTTAGTTGTCGACCTGGAGGTGAAAATAGATCAACGTTTGGTCATTACGGTCTTACACAGCCAAGTTAAGAGTAATGGCAACATTTTTAAAATCGTAAAACTAGAGAACGTGACACAAAGTTTGGATTATCAAAGTGTCAAGAGGTAAAGTGAAACTCTAAGTCCTAAGTGTTAAAGACCGCCGCAGGTCAGGTCGGCCAAGGTCGGGTCATATATAATTTTTTACCAAAGACGTACGAGCGCGAATTCAAAGAAATCCCCTTTGCTTCGAACAAAAACTTGCGCCCTATATGGAGGTTTCTTCAAGACAATTCAGCAAGCACTTAAAATGTACTTCAGAATGCGGGCATTCAAAAAATAGAAATGCCACTATTTCACCCAAGCGCAGAAGAAAAAGAGAACCGAGAGATTCAAAGCTCTGTTAAGGAGTTAAGGTGGGTAAGAAGTACAGAGCATTCTGTTTTCAGATAAATCATTTTTTTCCGCTGTGGAAACTCACAAGGGTCAAAATCATTGTGTGTACGCACAAGACCAAGGGCTACACCCCCACGACCACAGATGGGTGATTCGAGCTCACCAGCCCCCTTCTGGAATAGTTTTTCTGTAAGTGTATGTGAAGGGGGCGAAAATCCTGGTTTTCTTCCCCCATGGGGTAAAATTGAATCCCAATAATTGCCTATTGGATATCTTTGTTTTTGTCATATATCCCCTTAATCAAACCACCTTCAAAAGCGAGCCCTAAGCGTTCCATCAGAACTCTGCACCAGCCGATTTGGCCAAAACCGTGCAAGCGTGGCTCAAGGTTCACGTGGCGGACCTCGTCGGCAGTCAGTCTTGACCTCTCGCATCGCCGTATCTTAACCCTTTAGATCATTTCCTTTGGTCACGGTCAAAGGCCATGGTCAGCACTACTCGACATCAAAATTTGGTTGCCCTCAAAAAATCTCTCAACAATGTATGGGCGAATTTCCAAAAGGAAGGGCAGCGTAACTCAACCATGGGATGAAGAGGCAGAGTGCAAGCCCTTGTCAAAGCTAGGAGTGACTGTTTTAAATACCAAAAATAATGTGAGTAGACAGATTTGTAAAGAGTGTGATTCCAACCTGTTGTTGCAAATACCTATTACTCTTGTTATAACAAAAAAAACCTTGTACCAGAACTTATGAAACACCCTGTAATCACGCGATTTTGATTAGTCGATAACAACGAATTTGACACATTTTTCAAGCTTATGAACGATTTTGACCAACGGTAATAGGAAAAAACGTACCCGGTCCTGCACTGGCAATGTGATTTTCAATCTCATATTCACGAGTAACTGGATTCCCAGGGAGCACAACCGATAACTGAGATACTGTACTTGTGACAGTTGTTACCGTATTTCGTAATTTGTTGATTACTGAATCCATACTTGATTTCTGAATTATAAATTACATGCAGATATCAGCACTCCGGCTTTAAAATACATATAGGTAACGGAAATACATAGTCGTGCATACATAATAAATGATCACAAATAATAACAATATTAATCCAAAAATCTTGAAACTACATGTTGATAAACGAGACAATGGAAATAAAAAATGATGAACTGCAAGCGTGAAAACATATACTGAGCAAATCGGGAAATCTATTCCGTATTTCATAAATATAATACGGCTGCAAAGAGAAAACTATACTAGGAACAATATCAAACCATAAACAATAAATAACCTATGATTGCTAAGCTGAAAGTTTTTATCCTGTCGTTACATACGACCGAATGAATTTAAAACACCTAAACGACGTTTACAATTTTTTGTTTTAAAGATTATTAACGAGTTTACTTCAGTGTATATGTATATATTATATGTAATTTAAAATTTGTCAAAAATGAAAAGAGTTCAATACTTTTCGTAAAAAATTATATTACTGTTTATAATTTTTTAGCGTTAGGTAGCAACACACCTGATTTTCACTGGTGTTACTTGAATTAAAAGAATAAAATAAACTATGAACATGTACATAATTAACAATTAAATATACACAATAAAGGGACACGAACTGTCATAGGGTGTAGAGAGAGAGAGACGGAAGTAGGTAAATGGCAAAGGTGAAGATAAAAACAAAACAAAAGAATGGACTTACGGTTTGTATGTGACACCGAAAGTAAAATCGGAGAACACTGTTCCACCATAAACGGGAGTTCAAAAACTAATTAGTAGTTTATTAATGCTAGCAATCTATGCTAGCAACTATTCACGGCGTAAACGATAGCTTGTAAAAGGACAAGTGTGAATTAATTACATTAATTATGACGAAATGACAGGCAGGAAATTACGAATGACTAATACTGCTAATGATCTAATACACTGAAAAACATTAGATGTTAGAAATTGGAACTATTGACAGGTTTAATAACACAATCGACTAGCAGTGGAGAACTAGTGGTGTTGTATGTCACAAAAATTGAAAGCAATGCTAGTAATAAATAATGAATTTAATTACAACTTTACATCGGTTCTAACCTGCTTCAACTCCACAGTATTCACATAACACTGACTTTTAACTTTTAACAGATGGTTTTTTTCTAAACAATTTGAATGAAAAGCGCCTACCCAGACTGATTTGTCGTCATGTCTTCGACTGAATTCTGGATCAGAACTTTCAAGCCCTGCCTGCTAAACGGGAATTCTTACGGTGATAATAAGCGACAACTCAAACGCATATTAATGGAAATGGTACACTCATGGTCTTTATCTGGTTAACATTTATATGTATTTAAGGTAAATGAAAAATACACATTTGCTTTCACATGAAACGCATGTTTAATGGATTACGAAAGCTCTTAATCTTTGCATAATTTACATTCGACTCAACAAAAACGTAGACAGGCAGGTTTTTGAAATAACTTCAAATATTTTGCATTTATTAGCAATAGAGAGAATTTATTTTGAAATAGGAAAGCATGTAATTGCTAAAATGTTATAGGAGACCTAAATCTAAATCGATGTTGCATGCTGCATATCCTATACATTCAGTTTAGATTTAGATATCTTATTAACTAGCTAAGAGACTACGTCGTCGGGGTCTATGTGGTTTGTAGGTTTGTACAGTTGTCTGATCAATGAAAGGGCAACCGAATTAATATACCAAGGTACTTCTTATATACATAGGGTATATTTTGGAACTTTTTTTTAGATATGTATAGTGTTTTTATAGACTTTAATAACTGGTTTAAGAATTCAACTAAATCTAACAGATTTGAACAGGGTTAGGTTAAAACACAGGTAAACAGGTCGAAGTTAATAATATATTGTACCTTTTTGTAATTTTTCTTTATTTGAATTGGAGTTACACTTAAAATGTCCGAAACCAAGTCAAAGATCTGAAACCCTTAATTTGCTCTAAACTTTCTGCTCTACAAACCAGCTTCAACCATTAATTTGAAAAAATGAGCTCTTACATTACGTAACATATTTGAACCGAAATAAATGGTTAGAACATTAGAAATAACGTTCGCGCTGTACAACCATCTCGCCCTCGCCTAGGAATACACACAAAATAGCACAGTCTTGTGTCAACGTCAAGGCTTCCAACAGCAATTGAACTTATGCTTCCGTCACAGCTTGTTGCACAAATTCAGGAGATTTCACATTTCGGTGCCGGTCGCATTTAGGCTCACTTCCCCTAAAATTTTAAAGCTTGCTATTTTCATTGTTTTTTGTGCATAAATTGTAAATTTTAATACCTGAAGCTGTTTCATTTTATTTGTTACTTTGCGCAACTCGTATATTTATACTTCAGTTATTAGTTTATTAGAACTTGTTCAAATATTGTTAACTTATACAACTGTATAATGAAAATGCTACTTTGAAATAATGTTGTTTACTGTTCAATAAAATTCTGATATTGTAATTTATGTTTTATAAGACAGTGTAGAATCGATTCGTTTACATTTTACAGTCGTCTACTGTTTCCGTATAAATTACCTACTTAAGTATGTCAGATTATGTACCTACATTTATTAAAGATTCATTCCACCATCAATTGTATAGATCGAAAAAAAATCCACGGTCCACAGTCTCCACAGACCTTGGCCATTTCAAACTACATTTCAGTAATTACAGTTTGCACGCAGATTATAGCACATGATTTTATTTTGATTGAAAATATATCAATAACAGCTCATAGATGGAGCATTGTGTAAAATGTGCTAATACATACTTTTTGTGATTTCCGCCATAATTACAGTACTGACATTTCGTTTGCAATAGTTATTTAAACATTTTAATTTTAATAGCGTATATTACAAATCGCATTTCGGAGCACCTCACAGTAATTGCTAACGACATATTCATGTCTCCTCTGGATGAACTTGATTCCTATAGTTTAAAATAGTTTTGATGCTGTGTATTTATTTGTGTCGGGGTTCTTACACTAGGAGTTCACGTTATGATAAAACTGTTTTTTCACAGAAATTAAGAAGGCATTATTATAATTAACACTCGCAATCAGGATTTCTTTGAAGCGGTGTTTTAGTGGTTTAAAATTGCAAAAACTGAAGCCTGAAGTTATTCAGAATCATAAGTAAAATGGTTTAATATTATATATATTAGAATCGATTAGCATAAAATAATTACAATCAAACAGCTTTTAGATTGTTAAATAGTAACGTTATCGCTATTTGTGCCGGAATCTATTACCAGGCAAACTAACTTTTAATGGGTTTACCGCTATTTACACGTTGACGTTACTATCCGATGATTACCATATACTAAACGTATCTTATGGGTGTCTTCGTTCGTACTGTGTCTCAATCAAATTGTTTTCTCTCTGTGATGTATTATAGGTAATAGCAAATTTGTGCTGCACCTGTAACTTCACTTTAGGTTTAGGTTTGCTCCCACAGTAAAGTTGTCCCTAAACCTAAACCTAAAGTACTTTTTCGGGTCAGCACAAACTCACTAATGAACATATGGACATAGGAACGAACGGTCATGTTAACTCCACGACATTAGGCAAGATTTTCAGAGACCTTAACTCGTTTGATGAATTTCTCGTTATCAGTTAGTCCGATTTTCCCGGTTACCGGACATGGCCGCCGGTGAAATATCCTGTTACGCCATACTGACGAGTTCCAATAAGAACGAAACAAGTACTTGTTTTTGGCTTACAATGCATTCATTTTTGACGTTAAAATAGAAGTGCATTAAATTTTCAATTTTAAAGTGCGAAATCTTGCTAGAGAGCACTGGGGGCCATTCCTGGGGCTTGGGGACTTTGTTCACCAATATAGCTCATTTTCTACTAACTTATACGGTATGGATTTGCATACTGTGGATGAATACGTAATAATTTTGATTATACCTTTACGAATCTTTGTAGTATTTTATTTTGTATACATCTAATAATGTATTGAAATAAAAAAGGATGAGTCTTACTAGCAATTGTAATAATTAAACGTTTATAACATGAATACGTTTAAATACTAACTTTGTTGGGGGGTGGTAAGATGAGAACTGCCAACTCAGTTTCGGATTCAAGACAATGACAATATGATGAACGCTTTGAGATAATGAGAAAAATCAATTATTAATTAT
>JAAXYX010002061.1:0-19166 GCA_036851915.1 Ptenothrix huangshanensis | reverse complement strand
ATAAAACATAGTACCTCTGCCCTGGAATTTTGATAGAAATCCAGTGCAAATGTCCAGTCAACCTACACGCCTAGAAAATTAACCTGGGTTTTGCATTTTTTGCAGCATGCGGCCTGCAAATTTTTACTTTTTTCTCATGTTCGAAATTGAAATTATGCATATCATCGGTGAAGGGTCAAAATACCTCAAAAATCAAGGAGACTTTTAATGTCAAAAGCCATAAAAGCAAAATGATTAAAAAACAATGACAAAAAGTACTACTTCTACCTGCGTTAATCGATTTACAAAATCTACTAGGTATCTATCTATCTACAAACGTGAAAACGTTCTAATTATGACTTTTCAAAAAGTGCTGATTTCGAATTTTCAAAAAATTCAAAACGTTCTAATTACGATTTTTCAAGTAATGTAAAACGTTCGACATGCATACCGGATAATTAAAATTTATCATTTATCAAGTATTTAGGCGCAAATCGGTAAGGCGTTTAACGACAAAATCTGATTACCGACTTTTTGGCTTCTTGCAGTAGTAAAATTTTGCCGGTGTATTCCGTAAATCTTACAGAAAATATACGGTATTATTAACCCATCTTACTTGTAACGGCATTTTAAGCGTGTTTGTAAAATGAAGCTAAATTGTTTGGGAAGAACAGGTCGGTCAAATGACATTGCTAAAGTAATGCAATGTAATTTAATGTAATGCATAATGCTAATTGGAATATTGGTAGCAAACTGAAATGAAGTCGTAATGGTAAAGCTTGTGCCACTTTATTTTTGTTTTGTGGATAATGAAGTAAATTAATCACAAGCTACACTTTGTCCCTATTCCGTCCTGAACATTGAAAATGAGGAGCTTTGACTGTATTTCCCAAATATGTTGCGTTGCGTTTCGATGCGTAAACGTAAATTATCTGAATCTGATTTTGCGATAACATTTATTTATCGTTTATCTGCAAAATCTAGATTCTAGATCCAACTTCCCGCTATTCTTGTATGCACCTGTATAATTATATTCTTACGTGGTGGTAAAGTAGTCTCCCTGTATTACTCCTTTCATTAATACATTTCATTACCATTTATTTTAGCTTGCCTCCATCCATAGTAAGGTTACTCTAAAACTAGCCGGGCTGACTGTGGACTGTGTTCAGTGATCGGAAAAAATGGAGGGAATTATGTAAATCAGAACGAAAAAAAGAAAAGATAACGAATTTGTGATCCTTCCTTCCTGTTGTTGGTATGTGGCGTTGTTTGTTACAATGTAGCATTTTTTATTTAATTCCATGTCCAGCTACGTATTTTCTGGACTCCTGGCCTGGTCTGGTGGTAATTCTAAACTTGTAGGTATACTAGTGATTAAAAAACGTTCCAGGACCATGTTGAATACAGAATTTGTGAGAACACCATCAACATCAACCATCACTTCATAATTATAAAGTGAGTGCGTGATAGTGACACTGCATTAGAATTACAATCAACAATGCATAATCATTATTTCTAGCATCAGCTAGTTGCTAGTTGTCAGTGACTAGTGAATAATTTTATTGCTAAATAATGGACTGTAATTATAAATTAGGATTAGGACTAGGAGTATATGAACCTGAAATGTCAGATTGGGAATCTAAGCAAGGGTCATAATATCATTAGGCTGATGCATTTTTAATGAGTTGTACTACACATGTAGGCACTGTTGATTGTGTACTTAGTTTTGATATTATGAGATTATTCCTCCAAAACTTCGTACCCACCCACAGTGTAAGATAATTTGTAATAAAAAATAAAATTCTGGTAGAATACAATCATTAGACTGCACTACTACCTACTATACAAAGAATACACAGTATAGTATAGTAAATTTATTGTGACTCTGTGACTTAATTAAGCAGATGCAATTAAATTATATTTAAGTGCGGAAGAAGGTAGTAATAATTAGACAATTAGAGGAAGACATGAAATAGTAGGCGGAATAATGCGTTTCAACCTCTGCATTCAACATTAGATGTTAGGAGCTGGAACTTCAACTTTTGATTGTCTGTTGCATTTTCTTCGGAGTTCTGATCGTCAGTCGTGAGTCCAGTAATGGTAAGTATTGTTGATTGTAATTGCTAAGTTGATGGTTGAAGCATGCTTTAAAATACAGAAAAAATGAAACAGAAACTACATGACTTTAGCTTGTATTCGAAATATGTGAAATCACTGTGGAAATCTGGAAAGTAAATGAGCGCGTGTGTGAAACTGCTAATATCTTTTTCCATGTATTTTTGAACATATCATAATATCCTCTTACGCATGTTATGTTTAAATTAAAACGTATTTTTTATCGTATTCTATTGTGTTTGGTTGGTATTTGTACTCTGTGAAGGTTGCCCTTTGCATTTTATAATGAAATGTCAAATGCTGAATGTGCTTGTACTTTTTTGTGGTTGTAGGCACGTACTCTCAACTCTGTTGTCTGTCATTTCCGAATCCTCGACTTGCTTGTAGTTGTAGGTCTGTAATAGTCTCTCCACTTCACGATGATCATTCATTCGTATTTTTATTTTATTTAGTACTTGCAGACTTGCAGAGTAGAAGAAGAACGGACATGAAGAAACAACAAGTTGGGAGAAAGTCGCACCATTCTATTACAACATGAGACATGTGTACCATAAACCAAACCAGAATGAGGATCAGCTGTGGTTGTGGTAAAATGATGTGCTGTGCCCATCGAATCTCGACATGAGATCATATCACACTCACCTCACCTCAGTATTTGTATCTGTAGAAGACCAGATGAGACCAGACCAGACGAGAGTCAGACTAACACAACACGAGGTGTCAATGTATACGATGTAGTTACAACTTCACATTCTACATCTCCCAAGCCAAGTCTGGTCGTTTTCTGCTCAGCTTGCTACACTGATTACACGTGTCCCATGATCATGATCCACCTTGCTGTCACTCAATTGGACAAGTCCGTATTTAACAGGTATTAAAAATATTCCAACTCCTTACTATGCAAAATAAAATGTAATGAATTCCAAAGACACCATTATTTTATTGGATTTGTCTTTCAGGTATCAAACTAAGTTTATTAGAAGACAGGTACAAGCTTTCAAGAAATATAATTAGCAATATGTTACACTGTCAACTGTAGTTAAGTTTCGCAACTGACGGTCAAATGACTTTTAGTGTCTACAGATATAGGCGTTCGTGTTTCCCTTTCCTGTCCTTCTCTCTGGCTTTCCTAGCAACGAGACAAACGATTTATTGAATATGGCGTCATACCAAATTCTATTTTGTATTGTTTAGATTCCTAATTATTTATAAATAATAAAGGACTTGATTAATATGAGTACATGTTGTTCTCGTATCCTTTTTTGTTTCAAACAAGTTTTATAAATATCTTCTTTCATTATTAAATTACGAATACAGATGAATCGCCATAAACCGAACTAGGGATTCCTTTAAAATAGTTTGGCTTATAGAAAGCCATGTTAAAATGATAATAATAATAGCTAATTACAACGAATCAAATCAAATTATTAAACTTTCTTCATATTTAAAGTAAACATACACAAGGTTCAAACAAAAAATTGTATGCTGAAAAAAAGGTTCTTGTTACCAACAAAATGTGTAGTTTCTGCGCAAAAAACTCGATGGTTTCGATTGAAAATTTCCGTACCGCTTACGGAGGGTAAATGCAATCCTGCTCTGACTGACAGGACGTAAAAAAGTTCAGCATAGGGGGATTTACGGCTTACGGAAGTTCCATTATACGAGGATTCGTAATTTTAGCTAGATCTTCGTCATTAATAAAAGTAGTGTTTTAGCTGCTGCTAGAAACTGGAACTTTTCAGACTTGAATGAATTGGATATTAATGCGAAGAAATGTTGTGGCTACGCGAAAGAATTTGGTTTGGGTAGCTGTAATTATATAAAAAAGTAATCTTGTAATAAAAATTATGTTTGCTGTGGGATTACGGAACTTAGAAAGGGAATGCGTAATAGTATGTAATACCTACCCTCGAATGTTTACGTAGTATGAATTTAAGTAAGTATTAGCATTTGGAGAGAAAGGAAAGGAAAAACGATAAGAAGCAGTACATAACTGAGGTTGAGCGTAAATGCCAATCTGTTATCGGCATCATGATTCCATCATTCCATTCCATCGGTATTCTCATCTTTTTCCAGCCCAAGCCAGGCCAAGCTAGTCAAGTCAGTCAGTTACTCTCACATCCACATCACAGCTCAGGGCAGTCTGGCATGGCGAATTTCAATTTATAGAGTTTCAACTTTGAAAGGGTGTACTGAACTATACTGTCGTTTCTACTGTAGTACAAGTACAATAATTATAATAATATACTCCTAGGCAGTCGAAGATATGGCTGTAATCTTGAAATTATAGCAATCAGCGGTGCTTATCAATGCACGTACTTTTGCACTCAATGTCAATCCCATCACAATTCATCATCATTCACTTAATTCAACACCAAAATATCTCTATACAATTCCATTCTACAAACACCTATATCCAGATTCCTTAGATTCGTAGAGTAGAGTTGAGGGAAATAAAAACAAGGTTTAGGTTTACATAAGTAACTAAATAGCATTAAGGAAACGTGTTTATGTAACATCTACTACCTAGACTACCTACTAGTATTCAAGTGCCTGTATCTGTATCTATTATCTAGCTTTAGCTCTGCTCTACTCTACTCTCCTCTCTAATAGCTTTCAGATGTTTCTTGTACTCTTTTTCTTTTCTGATTTTTTCCCCCGATGCCTCGCAAAAACCAGAGCTCATTTATAAACATACGCATATATGTGTAGGTAGTTCAAACGTTGCAATTAACTATAGGTATAGACACGTGTGTACAATAGTGAAGTTATATACAAAAATTGTACAGACATGATTTCTATTGTAAATAAATATATGAGCAGATATATTCGTAAAGAAGTTATCGGTTAAGTAGCATTAGCACGCATTGGAAAGAGAAAAGTTTTTCAGCGTAATTTTTATTTGACACTCACACTACGTGTATTAATATGGTTAGATAACTTGGACTGATTAGTGGAGTAGTGGTTGGTCTTGTGATTAGAGTAGTGTAGAAACAATTGCTTATACATTCCCCTGCAGAATTTTAATTCGTAGTCGAGGAAAAAACTTCAAAAACTCGGAAGTTTACGCATGTGTTTTTTGCTCTGCATTTCATTACACGTTACATGCATCCTATTAAGTAGATAGGTATATATTTTATCCTAATCCTAGTATAGGTAGGCACTTGTACATTTTGAAGACTAATTTAATGAAGATATTGATCTAACAATTGAAATGTGTTAGTAATTACACTACAGTTTTGTAATTCGTACTTTTTAGCGCAAAAAACTTTGTTAGAAAAACCAACATAACTGTACCGCAACGGTAACATTAAGCAACTCTAGTAAGAGTGAAGGCAGATGGGTTGGTGTTGGTTGGATGAAGATGAGATGGAATGGAATTATGGAATAGGAAGGAGTAAATAACCCGAACGAAATCAACCCCATTTAGAAATATAAAGTACAGTGCAAAGAATAGGTTTTTGAGAATTTCGAGGTATTACAAGAATGATGAAATAAAATTCGAACAAGAATAGGAAAAAATGAAAAATGTGCACTAATGAAACCAAATAGCGTATTAGGATTGTCCGATTGTGAAAAGATAGCAATGGCATTGCAATTGCAGGACGAGGATACATAAATTAAATTTTGGATACAATTTGGTTGCAATTGCAATTGCAATGCCATGCCAGACCATGAGTAACTACACGAGGTTGGCTAGTTAGATGCAGTTAGCTGATAGTAATGAGGAGTAATATATCACAGCTGATTATGAATTATTTGTCTGTACATGCATACCATGTTCACAACCGAAATCGAGCCAAGCCAAGAACACGACCAAGTCCAATTCCAAGACTGCGAGACAAATGCAAATGCCTTCCAGAAAAAACGCCATTATCTGTATTTCCTTTATATTTGATTTGATTTGAATTTGGAAATGGAAGCTTGAGGACGCAGATAAAACAGTACTGCTTGAACGTTTCAAGTTTGGCTTGTTAATATACGTATTAGAGATTGAGAAGGAGGAGGTAAAGTTTTTATTTCGCTTGAAACTATCGAACATTCTTTTCTACATGATTGAAATAACCTTGTAGGGTGCATTTTGTTCATCACGTATGTGTAATATATAGGAAAATTTGTAACGTATTAAACATGACGTGGTAATAATTATTAACGGGAAGCGAATGACATTAATTTTCTTCATACATACCTACATAATACTAGCAAATATTTCCAGTGACAGGCCAGTATTCATCAGCTTACTTTAAAATGTGACCGTTAAAATTAATACGTAGGTACTTCTATAGAGGAATAATTATGGTAGTTAGGTATCACTGTATAGATTTCTTATCGAAGTGCATTTTACAATAAGTGCAGTAATTATGCGGTAGTTTAGTAAAGGAACAATACGCATAAGCAAATAAGAAGGGTAGATATAAATTCAGTTGACTTTATTGTAATTATTTGTAATATAAGAAGGAAGAAGGGAAGAACCACTTTGGAAGTGAGCTTGAAGTAATAATCCTTATCATAGTATTTAGTTAAGTATATTGCAGAGGACGGCCCGATGATGTTGTTGTTGTTGATGATGATGATGATGATGGTGCTTTGCCATGCCATATGTTCAGTTGAGCTTAAATTGTTGCAATGAAATATTGGAATTGTGAATTACCAACAGAACAGTCCAACACCTTGGAGTTTGGAGTCAATAAAAAACTGGAACTTCCTTTAAAACTTGAAAGTCAAATCGTTAAATGGATGGAGGCAAGAATTGAATACCCACATGTGCTGTTCCTCTGCGACTTTGGCTCCTATTCTACATAAGTTGAATATAGTGGACCGTCTGAAAAGTTGAAGTTGGAAGTTGGAAAAGTACTCAGGCAGTCTCACACAATGTGTCATGTCAGTCGGAAAAGGGTGCCCAATAATTAATACTACAAACTTACACATTTCTTGCTTAAGCTTCTTTTCATTTGTAATGTTGCGTTGTGTTGTGTTACTGTTATGTCAGTTACGTTGTTGTTGTTTCATAATTATCATATGCAGAACTGCAGAGTAGAGCATTTAGTCATCGTTGGACGGATACTCACCTGGACAGAACATGGAAAGTGCATAGATAGCTGTCTCCATTTCTGACTTCTGACAAGTGACCTGTTCTCTCTACCTCTACCTACAGACCTACACCATTCCGTTGACTTGGCATTAGTTTGCCATTGCATTAACATTGCCACACTATGCCATGCGGTCTTGTCCTGTCCATGTCCTGGTCCTGCCGGTTTACTTTTCTTTCTCTGGGCTTCTAATTGGAAATTAGCATGCAGATCAGGTTCACTTTCATCCGATGGAAAAAACCTGACTAAATGCTCCATATGTGTGTGTATACCTATGACTTCCTATTTTCAACTTCCTCCTGCAACTGCAACAAAACACAACCGTAAGCAAGCAAACAGAGCTTCCAAAAATCAGACGAGGTATTCATCATCATCATAGCAGCAATATATTATACTCTGTTCTGTTGTTCTGTAGGTTCGTTAAAATACTTACCATGGCCATGGGTACAGTCCTCGTGTCTTATTGTACACACAGGTGATGAATTTATTCCTAATTTCCATCCATCATCATTTTCGTTATCGTCCTACAATTAAAATTAATTATTAGTAAAACCAAAAAACAAAACTCCTTCTACTTCTACTGAATTCTAAAACCTCTGCCGCAATGCAATGTAATACAATGGCGTACTCGTAATGTTATAATAAAGCAATAATTTTCAACCAATAATTATTTATTTTCTGGTTTATTTTTTTTTACAGAGTTACCACAAGATTCGAATTCGAATTCGAATTCAAGTTCAAGTTCACAATGCACCGTCAGAAAGTAGTCGAGGAAAAAATGCAATAAAATTGGTAATTGAGCTGCTCACACTTACTGTCTTGTTGATCCTCACATCGTGCCACTATACAATGTAGGTATCTACATACGATGTAGCATTGATGTAAAACTGGTAGTGGTTCAAGTGAGTAACACTTTTATTAGGCAGGATCTGGTGCTGGTTCTGGATCTGGATGTGGAANAAGTAGTCGAGGAAAAAATGCAATAAAATTGGTAATTGAGCTGCTCACACTTACTGTCTTGTTGATCCTCACATCGTGCCACTATACAATGTAGGTATCTACATACGATGTAGCATTGATGTAAAACTGGTAGTGGTTCAAGTGAGTAACACTTTTATTAGGCAGGATCTGGTGCTGGTTCTGGATCTGGATGTGGAATTAGGAATCAGAAAGTAACAAAAATTAACCGGATAAAAATAAGTGAAAGAGAGGCAGCTGAAAAACCTGAAATGGGTTTCCCTTGGTCTTGATCCTGGGTTTAAGTACTAATATTATATACCTAGTTACCTTTTTAAAATACTGGTTGTGGTTGTTCTTGTGGCTGTGGTTTAACCATTCCCATTCCGTCCACTAACAGTTGCAATTGTAATCATAAGAAGCTGCTAATGTTTGAAAAACCGTCTAGTTTAGAACACAAATTTTGGTAAATGGTAAAAACTTAACAAGCTGAGTACCGATGCCGATGCCGATGCGTAGTACTCCGTGATTACGATTACTGATACTGATAACTAGGGGTAAAAATATCGTTCTAACTAGTACGAAGTGGGTCCGCTTTTTTAACTATTTTGATTGTTGATCAGACCCATCGTCATTGTACAGCTCGAGCTTTTTAACAAGATAATAGCTGACAATTGTAAATGAAATTAAGTTGAATCCTTGAAAGTGTGCAGGGAGTCGTATCCGGGATAAATCATAAGTATTGCTAATGCTATTTCTAATGCTTTTTATCAATTGGAAAGTCAAAAGTATGTGAGACTGTATCTAATGGATATGGCTGGTTTTCAGGTGCTTTACTACAGTAGTTGGTAGTTGATTCAACTACTTTTTTCGAATAATTACTAATATCAGTTGTCAGTAGTGCAATGAATTTGTAGCTAGACACACTTGTCAGTTGTAGTTGTTGATAAATTGTAGATTTTTTACATTTTACATTACTGCTCCACTTTTTGAAAATACAAACAAAACTAAGGATATTGTATAGTAATGAAATGAAGTAGATTCACGCTGCAGAATCATTATGTAAAGTTTATAATTTGTGTTCAACATACCAATATCATGTGGATTGTGGATTGTGAATCCGTTATAATTCATGAATGAAATGCATGGAAGTTACAACTACAAAGGTACTAATGACTAAAAGCAAGAATATATTAAAATTATTATACTATAGGCTACGTTTGTATTTGGATGTTGAAGCTGATGCTGATAGGATGGTTGGTTTCAAAAGTTCAGTTTGGATGACATTTGTAGGGGTAATTTAGTTTGAGAATTTAGACAGCAATCCAAACTTCCGTTTCCCATTGAAAGCCATATCAAGGTTTTGATCAAAACACATTATAATTTTATTTGGGCAAGAGAAGAGAGTGTATTCGGTACAATAGAGTACAATTTAATATCCAGATCCTGATCCATTCCCAGCTTGTAGCTACCGGTATGTGTTATATATATAATATACAGATAAAACATGTATATATTGGTATGTATATAGGAGACCAAGTTTCAATTCCAATTTCAATTCCAAGTCTAAAAGCTCAAACCCAAACTCAGCGAGAGCAAGCATTTACTAATACTAGTTCAAGTCTACATACATACAGAGTAGTTTGAAAGATCAGACTAGACTAGACCCGAACCAGGGGATCTAATTTCTAATTTAATTCATCGCTAATAACGAGAACAAGGAAACCATATGCAGAGAATAATTAGGTACTTTGTATTATCTAAAGAGCTTTGGTTAATGGTAATGAAACCGCACTGTCAAACTAATAGACCTACAGACAGACATCAGACATCTACATGATGCATGACATATGGCTATGCTACACATCAATCAACAGTAGTCAAAGTCAAAAGTCAAAGAAACTCGGTTCACACCCACAGACAAACCAGATATGAAAGCACTTCGACTTTATGACAATGCAATATGCAACGGTAATTCAATGACCAATAACCAAATCAAACAATATAACTGAATCACAATAATATAAGAATTTAACAATAGCAGTGTGGTAATATGGGGTTGACACGCATTTTTTGACTTGAATTGGCTTTATCAATGAACTCTAATTTGGTTCCTTTGGGTTTTTATCTCCCGATTTTTATGCTTGAGATTTAGCATGCAGCGGCAATGAGTTTCGAATTGAAATATTTGGACAGAAATGCTTTGCTATTTTTACACAGTTATTTAAATTAAGTTGACCAAAAAGCTTTAAAAACATTTTCATGGTGGCCGCCAGTTTTTAAGCTTTTGGCAACCTACTTATCCCAGAAATTCAAAAATATTTATTTACAAAATCATCAAAAGCATTTTTAACTCCAAAAAGGCATTATTTCTGCATCGGCGAGCCTAAAAGCATGAATTTAGCATTTTTAGACTATGAACTCCTTCAGTTACATTTTCAAAAATCAATAATTAAGTTGTAGTTTCCGTTAACCTGAACTTGCAAATATTTTTCAAAGCCCTTTGAAATACAGAAAAAAATAGCATTTTAGCATTTTAAGGGTATCAATAAGTGAATATTCATTCATTTTCAGACTAACCAAAAGCATTAATTTATACCAGAAATGCGATGCTAGAAGGGCTTAAAACGCATTTTGAGCTAAAAAAAAGAATTAGGTATGTTAGTATTTCTAGGAAAAGGAAGGAATTATTTTTCATTTTGAAAAATCTAAAGAAGCATCATTTGCACATTTTAGGGCTGAGAATGAGAAAAAACATTTTTCAAAAGAAATACCTACTTGTATATTCTTGATGTTGGATTTTGGTTCAGGTTGTGGTGCTGATGATTATGAAAAGTGAAATGAAGGGTTGGCTAGAGTTGGCGAGGTTGAATTTTTCAAACATTGTTATACTTGCGTCTACTTTTAGCCTAGCATTTTATTTAATTATGTTATGCTATGCTATGTAATGCCTCGTAGCTTTGAATTTGGGCCTGTAATGGGAATGGTATTGGGACGTGTGAGGGAGACGAAAAAAAATTGAGTATTTGATTTTGTGATTTTTTCATTTGTGTCAAGTCACCGGCCGAAATGAGAATGAGTCTGAGGATTGCGTTGCCTGGTGTTGCTTTGCTTGGCTTGGCTTGAGGTTTGAATTTGAAGTTTCGTTAAGTTGCTGGCGATTGGGAGAAAAAGAAAATGCACCCCTGATGAGATCCCATAATCGATTTTTATTGACGATTCATTACGAGAGAACGAGAGGCCAAGTCAAGTCAGGCCATCGCATCAGAGCAAAGGCAAGGCAACATAACAGACTACGAACAACGAGCATCGAACAAGGGAAAAATCATTCCACATATTAAATTTTATCCATTCCAATTTTCAACTTGAATCAACTATTACTATCCTCACGCCATCAATATCACCATCAACTTTAACCGAAGCAAACGCCAAGCCGAAGCCAAGCCAAGCCAAGTCAAAGCAAAGCTGGAGAGCATTTGACTCCGCTTCGTTTCCAATTTTCTTATCCGACGCCACCTAACTCCGGTCCAAGTGCTTAACTACTTACATAATTAGCTGCACTATTACTATCGCTATTACTATTACTACTCCTTTAGTTCCTTCCATATCTGCTCCCACTGATAAGGGATCAACTCCAACTCCAACGTCAAATCCCAACATTACCCTCACTCAGTTTAAAACATCCACACTATCAGTCCATACAAATTCATTATTATTTACAATGCCATCGTCATCGTCATCGTCATCATCATCGCCATCATATTTAATGCTATTATACTACCACCATGTACCAGACCAGCACACTTCTGCTCTCCTCACTTTGTCTGCCATCGCCAGATAAAAAGAGCAAGGGAAACCACATACATAATCCAAATGCTTGTAAGTGTACAAGTACGAATACCTCTATGCCAAAACTAACAAGGGACAAGAGAATCAGTTGTGGTGAAAAATTAAATGTCATTGTCGTTCTCTTTTTATTGTCAGCTCGTATGTCCTTGTCAATGCGTTGCAAATTTTTTACAGCACGGCTTTGGTAGGGTATTTGTGCTGATATTTGTTTTTAATTTTTCGAATCACTTGACCAGTCAAAGTCAAAGCAGAGTTATGCATTGAATGAAAGTGTTTTTTATATGTTGACCCGGCTATCCATTTCCATGACTTATTATGGTTCATGTTGATTCTTTTAAGGTTGACTATGACGACTAGACTGGACTCGAAAGGAATGGAAAGGAATGAAATGAAATGACATGGCATGGCGTGGACTGTGAAGGGTCAACTAATCAAATGTCGGTCAATACATACAAAAATATTCAAATGAGATTCGAAACTCATTGAAATATTCCATTGGATTGGAAGGAACCAGAACAACGAGAGCAGAATGCCACACACTGTATGTTATGTTATGTTATGTTATAATTCTCTAGTGTAATGAAGTCAAAGGCTGAAACTTATTTTATTTTGCTGAATTGACTGACGTGACACGTTCCGATCGGAATCAGAATCAAAATCGAATCTATCGTTAATTGCAGTCTTGCTCGAGGAATGCGGATCAAGTATGTTGGCCGTTGCTGTTGGCTTGGTTGAATTTGCATAGAATGTCCCACTGCGTTGCGTTGCTTTGCGTTGCTGGTTGGTTTTCTCCGTAGGTCAATTTTCTGTAGCTGTAGATGTCATGTCGTCCTCGTGTTTAATTGTATGTATACTGTGCATATATGTATAGGCTTGAAGTCGAGATGATTATGATTATAATTAGATGTATGTACTCGGTACTTATTACATATAGGCTCATCATTACATAGCATTATGATTTTGGATTATAATAATTGCATTGCATGGCATTGCATTGCGTAAGCGTTCATTGCATCCACTTATTCGTTCTGATCATTCTACGTTTTCGTCTTGGTCTTGGTTCTTTCATGGTTCATGATCAGATTTGAGTCCGTAAAATTGCTTTGTTTACTTGTAACCAAAATGAATGTGTACACGACTCGAGACGTGTGCTCAAGATTAGTCTAGTTTACCTCTGCATTGCATTGCATTGGATTAAATTGCGCTGCGTTGGGTTGCGTTGCATCAGCTGCTTTAGTTTTAGTTCCTCGATCATTTTTTAAAAGATAATGATGGATGAATCTAAGTAGGTATTAAGAATAGGTATAATGTTAAAGTAAGGCATAAGGATTTCCATTATACATTGCATTTCAATTTAGGCAAGTACACTGTAAAATTTGAAGAATCTTAAAACAGGAAAAAATCCCTCTATGTTAAACGAACGAAAACCTGCTAGTATTTCGTATACTTATGAACGTGATTAGGATGCATTTTAACTTCAGAGGAAACGAATAAAAACGCTTTTTGGACTGAGAAACGGTTTTACAAACGTCCTTTTTTTATTTTGTACTTTTTGAATGCGTTTAATTTTTGTTTTTTCGACACATCAATTTTTTAATTTGCTACTTTTTTTCGAATACATTTTATTTTATTTTTTACGTTTTTTACGCGTTTATTACGCATTTATCTTTCTTTTACATTTTTTTTGAAACTTTTATTTTTTTCACTTTCACGCTTTTCAAAGATTTTTGAAGCCCCTGATTTTTACTTATTTGCGTTTTCTTGGACCGTCTTTTTTTAAATTTTTACGCTTTTGAAAACGCCAAAATTTAATTATTTTGTAATTTGTAGTGTCGACGTTTTCTTTTACGCCTTTTCAAACAAAAAAACTTTTTTTGTCCTTTAAAACGCATCTTGGACTGCAAGATGAGATCTAAATGCTCTTCCGATTTTTCCATTTACTTTAGGTTAACTTGAGATGCATCCCAACTGTGTTCATATGCGCACTAATAAAATACGATCAGGTTTTTAAAACCCCGTTTTAGGCGCACCAGTTTTTACAGTGTACCCAATGTGTGTATAAAAGTTTTTAACTATTAGTAATCTGCTCTGCTTCTTTGTAAAACAAGAACCCTTTCTTAGGAAGATAGAGGAGGAATAGGTAGGTAGGTACGTGTCTAATGGAAAGAAGGTGAAAAAAGTGAGAGCTCCATTTATTTCCCAAACAATGTTTCGGTAGATATTTACTGTACATTGTGGAGTGCAGTTGATTATACATATAGGGACAGTAATTATGTAGCGATGCTATGCAATCTTTGATCTGTTCTTTAGCGTTGATCGTTGCCGGGCCTGGCCTGGGCCAGTGCCAGAGAGTCAGTGTTGAATTTAAGAATTTGAGATACAGATATCAGGATGTGTAATATATAATTTTATGTGCGTAGATGGAATGGATAGTGATAGTTTGAGTTTGAGCTGGACGCTGGACGTTGATGCGGATGCTGTTGTTACATAGATGTTCTTGTTGGATGTTGGATGCGGCGCTGTTTGGACCCCCTTAGTTAGGACCACCTGGTGATTCCCCATTTGCCACTCATTAGTCTCACATTTTGGCACCTCCTGCTATGACTTGCTTTCCCTTCCTATCTCTATCGCTATCCCTATATTAGTATACTCAGTCAACTTTATACACTATTACACCACACTATTAGGATTAGGCTTGACTTTAAATTCTCATTTCCATTATCATCTACTTGAAACCAAGACAGGACGGGACAAGGAAAGGCGTTCGACGTCCGAGTCCAAGTCAAAGTCGAAGAACGGACTTCCACAGCTCTGCATTACATTAATGCCACGATTTTAATATCGACTTGAGGTCTTCTCTATTATAATCGTAATCGTTATTTTACTATCCACCATAACTTGTGCCACTTGTGCCACTTCACTTGTGGCCAGTTCATTGTGGGCAACCGCTTTAACCGCAACCGTAGCCGCAACTTCAGTTGCAATGACAGCCGCTGCATGCAATTCAGCTGGATTTGTAAGACCAACACAAGGTGTTTTTAATTCAGGAGTTGAAGTGATTCTTAATGCTGCGAATAAACTACTGGCGTATTGGATTTTGCAATAAAAACGCGTATTATTATAGTACTAATTATGAGTAGCTGTAAATCATTTTCAAAAACGTTACATACACTATGTCAAAAACATTCGAAATTTCATAAATACTATTTCAAAAAGCCCAAAATGTCATAAAAACCTGTTTCAAAATAGCCCAAATTTTCTTAAAATCTTGCTTCAAAGAAGCCTATTATTTTATAAAAACATTTTCAAAAAGTACAAAATTTCATAAATACACTATTTCAAAAATTCCCAAGATTTTATGAATACACTACATAATTCAAAAAAGCCCAAAATTTCATAAACATTACGAGAAGGATCTAAAACTTTAATAATCACACAATTTTCAAAACTTCCAAAATTTCCAAAACACGCTCTTATTTAGAAAACGCCCATTTCATAAATTCCCATCTAATACCTGCAGCAACACCTACAAGTCGGGATAATGAAATGCTAAAACAATTCAGATTCCAATGTTTGCAATCACTGCATGGAAAACTTCATCTTTCATCCCAAAAGCATCAAATCTGTTCACTTTTAATGGATTGGAGATGTCAGGTCTAGTGTAACTGTCACTTCTCTGCGCTTAATTATCGATTACATTAATTTAGAGCATTTGATTTGGACTTTGAAAATAAATGTACAGTGTCAACTACAAGAAGAACTGACGATGAGGCTGATGACAGTTAGGACCAGTAGAGCAGCTGAACTTACCTACCTACCTACATATGTAAGCATTACATAGCTAGTAGATCTACAGGAGAAAACAACACAAGGGAGGGAATACCGTTGACACGAACTATACTAACTAGCCTGCCTTTGTTTTCTGATCAAGAGAAATAATGCACCTTACAAATGAATTTGGATTGGGAGGACAGGGCAGGCGAGACCCTTTGAAAATTTTAAGGATCAGGATCAGAGAACCAGAACCAGAACCAGGGAACGCTTGCTTAAAGATTCAACTTTTACCTCTCTAATAATGATAAGTAGGTAGATATGCATATGCCTGTTATGGTGGGAATTTCTCACAAACGTTGCGTTGAAGCAAAGCTGCTACCTTACGCTCCCACCAATAACTAGCGTAGCTTAAACATATTAAGTACATACATCCACAACCACAACCACTGCCCGTAATCTTAATTCTGGATCTCCATTCACAATGCTGGTCCTGGATATACTGGCTCAGCTTTCAGTTTGGTGTTCCAGTAGTGCATATAATTATATACATATGTACTGTGTGGGTATAGAATCGTTGAAATCTCAGAGACAATAATTATAATTATTGTTGATGCTCGCTTGTGACTAAACATGTTGATTTTTCCATGACTGCGATTAGTTGCCTCCACTTCTGTAGTCCCTTTCCTCGTATTCTGTGGGGTTGAATTCTCATCATAGAATCGAAAATACTATATATATACCTACTGTGCTTTGCTATGCTACAATGTCACTATGACGAAGACTGGTGATGAGAAAAATAAAAAACGCTGGATGACATAACAACAACAAGGGATCATTAGACATTACATTAGGTTTGGGACTATCATCTCTCCAGGTTCTAGGTATAGGAGACAGGACAGGACAGGTGCCTGTGTAAAAAAGATTGGAGAAAAATGCCTGAAATTTCAAAACCGGTGGCGGTGGCCTGACTCGACCATTCTGGACATCCAAGTCATTTGTCTTGAGTGAAACCAAGTTGACACAAGTTATGTCAATTGCTGTCACTCTCACTGTCTCACTGGTTGGTTTCCTTTCCTTCTCTTTCCTTTAGTTTACTTTCGTTTCGTTTCCTTTGACTTGGTTTGGTTTGGTTTTTGGTTTGGTCATTCCAATGCCATACCATACCATACCATACGACTTATACTAATATGCCATGGCAATGAAGCAGGTCTTCCAGATTCTACTAAAGGTTCCACGGAAAATAAATTGGTGGAATTTGCTGCTGTTCCCCTTTAAAATTCTCATTCTCATTCCCGTTTACCATTATCCCATTATATCCTACTGCACTAGTACACCAGAACCAGAAATGTATGCTTCTGTCTGCATTTCATTTGACTCCAAATTCCAAAAGTATTTCCAAGTTTTTTATACTGTCCATGTCCATGTTCATATAATTGCAGGTATAAGCTTTTCTTTTCCGTTCCACGTTAAAAGTTACATAATGTGACAAGTTATGGTCATGGTTACCCCGCTCCCACCGCACCGTCACCGTCGATTCGTAACAAGACACAACAGTGCATTACAGGTACAGAAACAGCATAAGACAAAAAGTCAGTCAGAGTGAGGACGAGATCAACATCATTTATAAAATGTCAATTGTCGGATTCATTTATTTGAGGAGGAAAGATAAGGAATCTTGTATCTACAAACAGAAATAAAGGAGACGAAAACAGGCAAAAAACCGAGGTGCCCTCATCATTAACTAAATTAATTACTCTACGTTTTTTAACCTCACCGAAGAGTCTCAAAGTCTCCAACTTTTGAAATGAAGAATCCAATTTCATTGACTCCAAACAGACGCATTTTGATTGTCGATTTATTTATATGGAAGCAGAACAGATGTACTGTAATTGTTTGTATATTGCTAATGGCAAACCATTGCATTGGCAAAGACCAAGGCAAAGATAATGGTGTAATATGTACGTATGAGATTGAGGAAGACAAGAAATCTGGAATCATCAATGGGAGAATGAGAAGGAGAAGGAGATAAATGGCGCTACTGATAAAAATGTAAACATGTAGTTATATTTAAATTTTATAAAATTATCTTGTCGCAAGATAGCGAACAAAAACAAACATGGCACATTACCTATAATAATGGAGGATCTAGATATCTTACCGTAATTTATATCTATACTGTCTACAGTACGAGTACACACAAAGAAGTCTAAATTGTAATTACATATACCAAAGAAAGGCTTTCCTTCAATTGCATTGTATTGTATATTCTATTGCACTAACTTGCATTACCGTGCAGTGCTTCTTGTTGTTGTTGTTAGCTGACTGGTGAGCAAATAAGAAAACAAATGGCTATCTTATCGCTCTGATTGTTGATGTTGCTAGTTGTTTGTTTACTTCGTCACTATGCACTTATGCTTCCATGTACTTTTAACATGTGCCTGTGCCTAACCCTTCCCTACTCCTCGCATGTTCTGTGAAGCTGTTACTGTTGAAATAAATAAAAATAAAAGTAACTCAGCAAAAGTACTAACGAACTAAGTGACATAAATGGTGCATACATAACTAGCTAGAGTCAGAGCCAGAGTCAGAAGTAGGTATAGGTAGGTTTCTATGTACAGATATACCTATGTAGTATATAGACTATATCGCCGTCGCCGTCCCCACGTTACCACAGTATATAGAGATAAAGTTGAGGAAAGATTTATTGCAACAACTTGTGCTGGGATAAGATAAACCAAGTGTTAAATAAGTTAAAAATCAAAGATTCTAATCCACATCATAAAAAACCTACGAATCCCATTCAATCTAAATAAAACAGAGAGAGAAAGAGAGAGAGATGGAGGAACAAACTACAGACAGAACAGGTACAGGCACAGGCAGAGGTAATCAGAGGAAAAGTGCAACAATTGTTTTTCCTTACAGTGCACCGTATCGGTTTCAATTACATTGCCTCTAAATTCAAATTTCAACTCATACAGAATACAGACAATAATATCATGTTCAATTTACAATACAATACCTACAAAACATTTCACTCTACAATGTTGAGTGTATTTCAGGTGGTTCTTTGCTGTTTGTAGTTGGTAGTGGGTACTACTTTGAGCAGAGCGTATAGTTATTTTTATTGTGAGAGAAGGATAAAACTGACATTTGTACTTATCACCTGTAATTCAATTGTAATCTCGACGAAAATCGTATACGTGCTTGAATACGTATGTAAAGTATAATGTGCTATCCTCTCTCTCTCTCTCTCTCTCTTTGTATCTTTGACAATATCTTTAGCAATTTTGTCAAAATCGATTGAAAGTTCGTATTCCAGTCTATAAAACTGATAGTGTAGAATTAACTTACCGGGCTAGGCCAGGCCAGGCTACGCCAAGGCAGTAGAAACAGAAATGCTAT
>JAAXYX010002060.1:0-19173 GCA_036851915.1 Ptenothrix huangshanensis | reverse complement strand
ATCATTGAAATATCACCCTCTAACGAGCTATTTTTATCTAAAGTCAGAAAACATTTTTTTTTTTACTAATTTCAACAAATAGACTTTTAATCCAATCAGAATTATTGGTAATGGTCTCAATGTCTGCATCATCATCTACATGGATACTTTGTTGAATGACACATTCAATTGAATGAGAATGATTCTCACTCATTCCGCTGAGAATCTATGTATGTTCTGGTGGGTCTCCACTGCTTTCTTTGAAGTGAAATACAAGTTATAAACTGCACGTTCGCTCTTCAATTGTGGATTTTATACTTGGACAAAAATAATCAACGGCACGGTCGGCATCATTTTTCTTGCTGGTTCTAAAGATAAAGCAATACGAGTTGATTCCATACGGGGGCACCCTAATGACATTTAAACAAATGTTTGTGAAAAAAATATTTTGATTTAGTGATGGCACAAAAGAATTCCCTGGGAATTTGGGGCAAAAAACTGAAAAAATGCCCAGCATTTTGGGAATTTACTTTTCAGGGAATTGTGGAAATTTGAGCAAAAAAGGCTAGGAAAATTCTCAAAATGCCAGGAATTTACTTTTGTAGGAATTTTGGGAATCTTAGACAAAAACAAGACAAAATTGGGAATTTACTTTCGAGGTTTGGGAACTTTTTGAGTGGTGAATAGTTTTGGGAGTTTGACAATTTCGGAAAGTTCGTGAATTTACTGGGAAATATTAGGAATTTGGGAATTTATTTCGGATTTTTGGGAGTTTACTGGGAATTTATTTATAAGAGAAAATTCCCTGCATTTTGTGAAAATACAGTGGGAGGGAATTTATTTTTATGTTCTGGGCATAAAAAAGCAAAAAAGGGAATTTTGCCAATCCTATTTTGGTAAATGTTTGGAATAAATCGCAACCAAATGATGCAGTTAAGTTGGGACAGACATCATCACAACAATGACAGCTGATCTTATCAACTAGATTTACAGAAGTCGCGCGAGTTGTAAATAATAATTAACTACTAATTCAAAATGTGATTTAAAGAAGACGAGCGCAAGGGTTATCCACAAATTTTTGATCAAGCCATGCAGTCGTTCTATGGGGTATAAGGCGTTACGTACTAAAAATGTTAGGACCGACTGCCCCAGCGTAACGATACCGTAACCGTAACGCTGAACATAATCAACCACCGACCCCTTGGGCGTTACGTATTTTATGGATGGCCCCAATTCTAATTGAGGATTGCCTGAACGTTTCAAAGCATATTGAACGGTTGGAGTCAAAACTCTGCTCTTATGGGCAGTCTGTATTTTGATTGCCCACCACAATGTAAATACCTACCTATATTTCAAGTCCGGGCTTAATACCAATATCTGATGTCAGCCTTTCTGACTTTAAATACTAAATAAATAATAGCAGTTTAGTGACCCAGTTCTCAAGCCTCGCTATACATCGGTGCGAGTGAGTAAAGCTCCATCGTATATACGTGCTTTTCCACCAATTCCCAAAGTGTCCCTCCGTCACCGTGCCGCATCTCTCCTCCAACCTTCCTCCCGGAACATTTTGGCGGGAGAAGGGAACGGAATGGATTGTGAATGTGCAGTGTACTTGCATGATGTGATTGCGATTGCTTGCTTCGCCTGGCCAGGATGGTCAACTGTTGCAATGGAGGCAGCAAGCGAATAGAGTGTAGCTGCACTGCTGTGCGAGGAAACACGCCTCTTCCGACCTCGTGGATGGAAATTGAAATTCCACGCGACTTCCTCCCCTACAACCCACCATGCACAAATGGAAAGCACTCAGACAAAGGAACAGTCCAGCGAGAAAGACTTGGCGGACGGCGAGAGTGATTGAAATGTAGATGACTTAGATGAGCATTGAATGAGTTACATGATGGGGAATATTCTCGTATTCTTTCCACTCAACTTTTCAGCAGAATCTCGTCCATTTTCTCAGCCTCTGCTCGCTCGATCGTATAATTGTATGCACGTGCTCTCCTTCCACCACTGCTTCGTCACTTGCTCAGCTGATTGATCATTGAGCGGTAGGGATGTGTGTGTTGGAGTTCTCATCAAGCCAGAGGAAATAGAGCACATGCTGAGGGTGCATGAGATTTCCTTTCTCTTTCCTAACAGCAAGTGCTACTTAATGAAAATGTGTGATGGAGACATGATGGTTGTTGGTGGTTCGGACTGTGTGGAATCGCGAGTGGTATGTGCGCTGAGTGCAGGTGTGAATTCTAGTTGTTTTGACTGCTCCACTTATTACGACTGCTGTTGCACAACAACTCATCCTGTTCTCGTCTTTCGAGCCCCACTTCCCACACATGACCCCGCACCCTTCCCATCCACCGTTCGCGTCACCTTTTACTTTCAGTACCAGCACCACTCCAACTACCAAACCAACACTCGCTGTCCGCACTCAAGATGTGCTCTGGGTAATCCGCACCCTCGACACAGCCATTCACAGTCCAAAACAAACTCTGGTTTAAGCATCACTAAGAAATGGGACTACTCTCGCTCTTCCTTTGCATCCACAATCAGCGAGAGCGCCTTCTGCTTTTAATTCCAGTTCACACTCACTAATTGCTCCCAAGTCAGCCCAAACGTAATGAGATGCACGAGTAGGAAAGAGGCACAAGGACGACTTTCTCCACCAAATAATTACGTGCAGAGGGAGAGAGCATGAGCATGGACGTATGAGGCACTTGAGAGAGGGAAGAGGACATACGATGAACCAACTTGACCACTCTACAAACCAAATGAATGCCAACAAGGAAGTCAATGAAGCAATTTCTATTTGCATCTCATCCCGACGACCAACTCTCTTCTTCCTCGCATTCACATCCACACATGTCATCAACAAGTACAATGCAAACACGAGACGATCGCAGACGACGACGTCACCAAAACCACTTGCCAGCGGCATTGACCAAGTCAAGACTTTGTGTGGGATTTATTTTGGACTTGGTCCCTCTTGCCAGACAACTGTTCAAGTGTCCATGTTGCCGGAGTCAAAGCAATCATGCATTTGAGTACAAAGACAGCCGGCCTCCAAAGACTTCCGGTCCCCAAATAGAGCCTGTCTCTTATGATGGCCGGTCCTTTTTTACAATGTCATGCTACTGGTAGACTTAAATTTTACTACTAGTAGCTAATAATAACATAAAAAGCTGCTACTTCTAGCTAATGTGAATTTTCCTGGTTAAAAGTTGCACTATTTGTTAAGGATGTAATTTATCGCCATGGGTATCTGCGTTACTAATTATCAGTACTAATTATGCATGCTTGCTTATGAATATAAAATGACTAAAATGTAACATTTTGCACTTAGGTAACGAAAAGACATTTCCTTTGTGCTGAATGGTATTTAACATTAAGGAAAGTTGAATTTGAATAATGTATTTGGTGATTATAAATACTTCACTCAGTCGTTGCTTTACAAAACGGCAAGATTTTAGTTCGAATTCGATTCAAGCAAGTTTTTCATATTTGCCATCAATTTTCCCGTAATTTATACTGACTAGTGAGTAGTAAAGATTCGAATTAATTAAAATGCTTTTCTAGCGCATGTTAGCATACTTGGTAATAAGAGCTAATTAGTTCGGGGTTTACCCTAAGGATCCAAAAGGGGATATATGTGGTTTTGTTCTACTTTCACTAGTGATTACAGAAACCAATATCATTGAGGTTACGGGTCACAGAACGAGGCCAAAGTTTCGAAAACTGTTGAAAACGTCAAAATTTTTAAAAATTTTTGACATTTTTTGAAACTTTGACCTTGCTCTGTGACCCGTGACCTCAAAATGCAGGGAAATGTAATCACTAGTGAAAGTTAACAAAACCAGTGCTCACTCGAATCATAAGTTAGTCAAGTTTCCGACTATGAAATGTTGGTTCTGGTAAAATGATTGCTGACTTCGGTTCTAGTTGATCATATGGGATCCCTCGGACTTGCAAAAATGTGTTTTGGATGTCCAAAGTAATTCTCGCATTAATCAATATGTCTTTCCTGAACAAGTATACCATTGCGTTACCAAAGCTCGTAAATAGAACGATTTTCACTGCTATCCACCAGCTCCTTCGCCACCGCATTCCTGTCAAACGTTGGCTTGTCCCGGCCCTTGTCTGCCAACGCCAACAAACCTACCCAAGAAACTCAAGCATTCAGGTCATCGATTTCCACTCCTTGATCTCCTCCACATCTAATTTTCTCCAGCACAACGTCCGGCTCCTAATTGAACACACGAGATCCTACCTGCGACACGCAACCACTTCACTTCACGCACCACCACCGTCCCATCAGCCGTCCGCCGTCCTCAAATTCTACTCCTTCCTACCCAAGTGCACTGCTTTTATTTTATTTACGCCAACCTTATATTTACCAACCGTATGCACCCTCCTTGAGATTTGATGGACGGTAGTTTTAACCGTAATTTGTCAAAGCTATGACGTCACCTCCTATTTATCTATCCGCTTACCAGCGCCAATCTCATTACCTTTGTACTTCGTCGTTATGTTCCATTTTTGACGACTATTAAATTATTCCCTCTTTCCAGTTTACCTAAGTTGATGACTGGAAACGTGTTCCAGTAACAGCAACTGTACAACAGTGCTAAAGCATTGTCTGTATTTCGTTTATTTTAATTTAAGCAACTTGATTTTACGCCATTTACTTTATGCATAATTACTAATTACCTACCTATTTTACCTATTACGTAATAATGTACTTTCCGCCAAGTTTTTATTTTATTAAGTTATAGACATTGTAATCAATTCCACAATTAATAATTTCGACTCTATTTTTATTTTATAAAAGGAATAATTTTATGACAACCTACCTCACACTCCTGCTATAAAAGCAGGCCAAAAATTGACCAAAAACCAGTGTAATTTTACTCATTCGACCACAGGATTTGCGTCACTACGTTTGATACAATTCACGTCTATACATTTTTTAACTGTCTTCTTTGTCCCAACCAGTAATAGTACCTCGTATATCAACTATCTTGGCTTTCTTCAGTGTATCAGTTGCGCTTGCGGTGATTATTAGTATAAATTGTTAGTATAGTACCCCCTTCGTGCTACCTATACTCATTTTATTTCAATTCCGAATTATTACGCAACCCTGTAACTGTGCAAATCATCTCCAACCCCACTGCCTCTCCTATCTCATTGCCGATGTTTACCCCTGCCATCTTATTACTTGCACAATCAAACCCTGTGTGGTAACATGGTGGGAAAAACCTGCAAACAATTTAGTTGCTGGTGGCACAAACGGTATAATGTATAGAATGCAGACAACATGTCTTGAAATGACATTTTATCTCCCATTCCACCTTCTATGTAGTCGCAATTAATGTTGGTCAGAAGAGAAACATGTTTTGAGCAGGAAAACTTGAAGGACTGAGGAAGATGACACTTACGTGGGGTCGCCCTTAATATACTCCTCGGAAGCAGTTTTCGGAGTCAAGTCTAAGAGTTGTCTTTCCTGGTTGTCCATCAGCTCCAATCGATACCCTCCCTAGAAAACCATTCAAAGAGTAAATGAAATTGTATGGTGAGGCTCACGAGACTGGGTCAAAGACCCGTCCACATTTCCACACGCATTCACTGCACGGGGGAATTTACAAAGCCACGCCAACCACAGACTATCGCCAGGTGTTTTCATACTGTGCTCTGATAATAACTTGTTCCTGTCTCCTCTCACTGTATCGATTGACACACTTGACTGCGAATTAGCACGGACAGAAACATCCTTCAAGCACCTCACACAAGCACAATTCCACAGTTCCAGCGAGTTTGCGAGTTCTCATTTTCCTTGTATCCAAGAATAGCCCACATGGAACACCCTTTCCCTACAATGCTTTCTTTTCAACTCACTGGCATTTGCTCAAGGACTAGGTGCACGAGCGAGTAGGAAGAACACGGGCTGGATCAACTGGACTGGTTCCCTGCACCAATTCAAACACAATCCACGAGTCCACCCTATGGATGTTGGTGAGAGTATGTGAGTCACTCTGGAATCCTGGAATGTCTTTTGGTGGTGCTTCGTGAGTGTAGGGTGGACGAGCGAATGTCAAGGATGGGCTCAAAGGGATGTTTGCTTGTGGTCGGCACTGGACGTGGATGTGGGTAGTAGGTGTTAGTTCAGTAGTTGGCTGTGTCATAACTTACTACTTACATATACTCGTAACAATGGTTACACACTCACCCGGTGAGGATACGATAAATGCCAAGTGACGTTGAACTTCGAGCCGGCCATCAAACTTGTCTTGAGAGAACCTGCATCAAAAATCAAAAACGGTTCATTAGCCTTTACAGGACACGGACAAGACTGGAAAGCAGGCGACGTTTTCCCTTCCATTCCGTGCAAACTGCCTTTCCCAAAAATCTCCGTGCTATCGGCCTGTTGGAATTCCAGTCGACTCAACTGACTGCGTGTGCAAGAGGAATGGTGCGGTAGCCAAATGAGCACTCTCTGACTGTTAATTACACGTCGCTGCTTACGAAGGCAGTTTGGAGATGTGTATGAGATTTGGATGCTGGCGATTAAGCGGATTAAAGCGGCGATAAATGAAGAGCACTACATGCACGTCCTTCTTCCCACCTTTGGCTAGTCACGGCCCAATTCAATGAAATAAGTAGAGCCAGAGTTTGAGATATTGAGTTGCTCAGTTCCATTTGATTTGCAGATGACATGTAAAATTGAGATTTCGTCCTGCGATCCTATCGATGCTATCAGCTATTTTGGGCTGGCACTCACTTGAGTGGGAAACTGTGAGCCACACTTGAGGAATCACAGGCACAGTTAAATATTACTTTAAAGATACCATCGGCTCACGGATCACACGCACCACGAGCCAACGCATCCAACAATTCTGCAGCAACTCAACAACAATCTGCACCCCCGCTCGATCAAATATCTCCTACTCCCCATTATCACCGATTCCTCATGTTTAGACAATTATTTGAAGCAGAAACGTTGCCGTGCCAGTTTCATCCTGAAACCACTTTGGCCATTCCATCTCATTGAATTTCATTCACTGCCCTGCGGACAACACACTCACCCGACCATTTTAATTGCACATCGCAAGCAATTACAAGGACAATATAAAGCTCTGTATTTCGTTACACCTCCATGCACAGCTCAAAGCAAGTGGAGCAATAGTCGTGATTCGGACAATTAAGCCTCCAAACCACACATGCTACACCCACCCCAACAATTCGGTGACCGCCAACTTTGGCAAAAACCAAAATGGCAAAACATGAAAATAGCAAAACCATTTCGGCAAAAACCACTTTGGCAAGACGAAATACAATTTTGGCAAAATGAAAAACCAATTCGGCAAAATACGGAAAACTCTAATGGCAAAAGCAAGAGCAACTTCATAACGCTCATTACATTAGTTTAAGATGAAAATGTAAACTTACCTAAGTTAGACTTAAGTTACAACCAAATAATTTGAATGAGTACTAATATTTGAACTTTGACCAGGTTCAGTCTGTCACCAACAATGGCTGGGTACGCAGTTGGAAAGGTTTGTCCAAGGGATAAAAATTAGCAATCCCGGTTTTTATCATCCTGGACACTATTTTAAGGAATAATTGTATCGTGGGCGAAGAGGCAAAGGTTCACATTTTGAAATCTGACTTAAAGCAAAATTGCGCATAGCCAGTACACACCAAATGCAAGGATGCTTAAATCTAATAACCTTAAAAAAATCGCTCTTATGCAGCTATGGTCATTTTTGCACTACTAAATGTCACTGAGAACTGGTAAAAGGCGTTTTTGTAAAATTGGGATTTTGTTTCGTGCGCGTTGGATATAAGCATAATGCATTTTGTGGAAATGCAAAATGTCGCCACTTCATTCACATGTGCGTAGGAGACTCATGGTCAACACCGACATGCTCCTGCTGCTTGAAACGCTATGGAGCGATTTGCGATTACAACTGGATACCCCATCCACATGAAGTTATGCAGCAGTATTACGCTGTTTCAAGTACTCTTGCAAATACAAAACGAGCAACAAAAGACAAAAACAAACATAAGCTAGAATAAATACTGGGAAATTTCCAGCAAACCAGAAACGAAAGCATCACGGAGTTACTGATTTGAGACAAAAAGTTTTGACTTGTAGATTGTCTTTGAGAAAAAATACTCAAGAATCTAGACGAGTAAAGAGTGCTTTATTGTTCACCTTATTACTGCATTTAATAATGAGGAATGAAGTTATTTGTATACCTATTCATATTCCAAACTACTGTCGTTAATTTGTTTTTGAAAATAACAATGTTTTACGCATAAACGTTGAGGTATTTAAGAAGTAGTTTAGTATATACCGCTATTTTATGTTTCGGCATTGCAGCTACATGTTTTACCAAAATGGGTTTCCGTTTTGCCAAAATTGTTTTTGTCAAAGTGGTTTTCTGTTTTTTCACTTTTGCCAGAATGGTTTTTGCCATTATGGCGTAGCCCCAACAATTCACATGTGTTGCATGTGGATTTATGGAACGAGGTCACCAGCCAGCAGGGCAACACCACACTCGTGTCCTCTTGACTTGTCGTCTGCTGGAAGAGAAAATGGACAAAAGGCGGGGATGCCGGATACGAGAGGTCTCATGAATGAAGTGAGCCCGTAGAGAAGAGGTGTTGATTGTGCTCCACTCGGCTGTGAGGAGACTAGCTGGTGGAACGGAGAACGCAATCACTATCAAAACATGAAAACACGCGTCGCGTACCTTGAACAATGAAAGCGAGTGCTCTCAACCTGAACGACAAATAATAGGAAAATCTGGAAATAGGTGGAAACCCAGTGCATAATCATGGCAAAATAATGGCAATCATAAGAATACCATAAGAATGACTCGAATGAGAATTAAGGTCGTTCGTCCAATTTGGCCAATTTACTGCCGATAAAAATACCTCTTGTTGGATGTTTTGTTAGCAGCCTCCGCGTTAAGCGGGTTCGAGACTTGGAAAGCATTGGGCATAGCTTCACAGCTGATTGCCCTCCCTCAGACCATACGCACCGTCCTGGCTATTCTTCTCAGCTGTTCCCCCATCCTCAAAGCCATCAAACCTTCAAGTCCTCATCTCTCATTTTAATTCCCACCTAATTGCTCCCATCACCACATCCACGGCACAGCATCTCCGGCATCTCCGTCTGCTCTGTGGGAGTACTTGTAAGTCTAGCCTTTCATCATGCGGCCAAACGCAAATCCTGTTTCAATGAGGAATAATGAGGACTTGGACGTTGCACAACTCCAAGGCCAAACAGATAAGTTTGAGAAAAGAAAGACAAACTAGACGAGTCAACTGAGCGACGCCGAAGGAAAAACCTGGACTCCACCCACTCTCCCCTTTCATTCCAAAAAGCCACAATATTTCCATCCTGTCTTCCAACTCTAGACTCGCTCAGCGATGCATCGGCCGAGCAGGAAGGCATCATCTGCGACCAGGATCCATACAGTTACTGAACAAGTCTCTTCTATTTTATTCCCGAATATCCTATGCCCAGCTTGTTCGTCACAGCAGCAACGGAATGAATTCGCGAAGGAGTGGAGCACCTGAAAGCGGAGAGGAGACCAAGTTGAAAATGTTGAAAATGTCCATGTTGTGACTGGATGCTGTGCTGGAATGACGTAGGTGAGTAGATTGGATTATTGAGGATGACGAGGTGACATGAGTGGATTTGTTCGGTTGCTCCAAGTGCGGACGAGAAAGACGACCGTGAGAACGTTACTGAGACAAAAGGTTGTTGGACAGATGACGAGATGCTGTGGTTTCGCAATAGGAATGTCCGTGCCAGTGCCAGGCTGGGGGAACGCTGCTCATCCAATGGCTAGTTGAGAGAGCACGGTGAAGGGAAGTGAATGGCAGGTGAATTCCAAGTGGAAACGACTAAATGGCAAGGTGATGGTGGACCTTTGAGGGAAGTCGCACTGCTACACCCAGGCCCAATGTCCCTTGCTGTGGGTTTGCATGACAGGAATTGGATTAGACAGGGCACAAGTTGAGCAAGTGCTTGTGACGGAAGGTAGCGAAGGTAAGCGGAATTGAGCGAAAGAAACTCAAAAGATCGTGCATAATAATTCTCTACTGCAGCCACAACACACCTTTATCCTCACACTGAGCCTGCATATGGCAAGGAACGGTGGAAGTTGTAGAGCAATGTAAAAAATGCGTTCTTTTAGTCGGCGTAGATGCATGCTTTGCTTTCGACGCTGTTACGTGGACGCATTGACAACCACGGACCGAGTTAATCTGATGACTATTACTCAGCTCGAGATGTTGACGCGAACGGTGAGTTGGAGCGAAAGAGCATCCCAAATTGCGAAATATGGAAACGGCAGCAGGGCCTTCACGAAGCACTGGGCTGTTGTGGAATTCGAATGGGCTGCCGAAGGAGAGTGCCAAAAGCCGGTGAAGCAAAGGGAAATTCCAAAAGGCAACTTATTCTCCTCAACCACTGACCTATTTAGTCAACCAGCCAAAAACACCATCTTGACTTATTATCCTCGCCAAAGGAACACAGTACAGAACGTAGATGCTGATCGTCTCGTAGCTACATCTCCTCCCTGCCCACTTCCACCCCTTGTCCCTCTCCAAAGAAAACCAAACCATCGCTCTGACCATCGCAAACGTAAGCAACTATTTTTATTTTCCTTTCTTCCTCCCCTCACTTATCAAAGAATATATCAGTGTGATTGGAGAGTATCATACTCCGTCATGCTCGCTGCCGACCCACGTAATTAATTCACCAATTCTCCCTTCCATTCAGTTCTTCCAACAAATACCACAGCGTCTTTATTTCCCAACCACACCAACCAACATGAGTGAAGCGTTGAAGCAGACCTTGTGATCCCTGTGAACTCCATGTACGCACCGGAGCAACCGGATTTCTAAATCCAAATCCAATGCTCTTTTGTCGGCGGGACCGAGTCTACAGTCGAATCTATACTGGCCGATGATGACGTCACGTTGACGTGTCTGAGGAAATGACCCAGCAGCCGTGCACTCCAAACGCATCTACCAATCGAACAAAAGGCAAAGGAAAGACTGCAACGGCATCGTCCCCGTTTTGTCACACACTCCAACACAAGAGCCATTCAAAAGAGCATTCAATTCTTTTGACCCTCACGGAATCTCGTACCAACAGAAGGATGCGGATTCTGGACACACCAGTCAGCGATTTCAGAGTGGACAGAATCGACGATAGAATGACGATAAGTAGGGAAATGCGGTACCAGTTCATGGGCTAGCACAGACTTGGGCATTGGAGTTGACAGGAAGAAGGACGATAGGCTGATGAGTAACGAGAGACGAAGGCTTGGTTTAACAACTTTGAAATAGCACTCAGGTCCATTTCTGCATTCCTTTCTTCGTCACTTGTTATCTTCCCGTGGAATGCTTCACCCACTCGAATGACTCGCATACCCAGTACTGCCTACTCTAATAACTCAATGGCACAAACAATGCAAGTCTAAGTGGAAACAAAAGGCATCCCCCAGTATTTATCTTACTACACGTAATTCACCTTCAAGTGGGATTTCAACATGTGGATGCCTACATAGATTGGATTCAAAAATAAAAAGATGCACTACTGCACAAGTGCTACGATAGACATTCTCCCTTCGCACACCCACACCCCATGTTGCCTGCCCTCAACAACCTTTCAAAGCTCCGTCTCCAGCCACGCTACTCCAATTACCGAGCACAGCATTCTCAAATAAACCACGTGTTTCCTTTTCACCCAACACATTCGTCCGACTCAAGTTGCGAATTGAAAACATTCCACCACCGCGTCCCAACACCTGAAAATGGGAAAACCGGAATGGGTCTCCTGGAATTGTAATTGCGATTGTCACTGTGAGATACTTGATGCGAACCGGTTGAGGCTGGTTGGGGATGCTAAGACATGAAAGGAAATCAGAGGAGAGTATCATTGAAGGAGCAATGGAGCATATGTATGTGCGTGGAGTGATTTGGATTGGACGTTGACACATGTCATTTCAGATGCGTGCACTTCGTGTATCATCAAGTGGGTATGACCGTATGACGTTGTTGGTGGAAACCAACTCAAGAATACACTGGAAAATGCGCCACCTTCGCCTCTTCATTTCCTTTTCCGTTTCGGTTTCACGTCCGCCGAAGAAAGGAAACAACAATCTCAGGACACTCAACTAGTGATTTCTGTGCAAACCTCCTATTCACAATTTTCATGGACATGATCGCATGCGAGTCAGAGGGAGATAGGAAGGAAGATTGTGCGCTTTAGGCGCATAGTAAGGGAGGAATGCGCAGGCAAGGAATGAAAGCCAGGCCAGAAGCCACTGCGTTGACACGCACAGGTGCTTCAAGTGGTTCAGTGGAATCCTGTGCCCAACAAAGTTCCCTCCATGTCACAATACCTGAGTTGAGAGATTGATGGGAACATTTGAGTTCCCTCCAAATGCTTGCTCAAGTCCATTCAGAAATAAAGAGCAAGGACTTGATGCTGCTGCAATGGCGATCAAGTATCCTCATACAGACTGTCCGAGCTGCTCAATGGGAAATTCGATTTAAAGCCGACGAATGGCGAATGCGAGAGCAAGTGAATATTGTTTTAGATGCTAATGAGAGAACTCACGGCTCTTGTCTTCACCGTGCATCCACCCAGCACCTACATACATACATACACACTGTGCTGAAGGAATTGGGACGAGAACAACAACTCTGCACCACATCTCCTTTCCTCACCTTCAGTCCCTTCTACTCGGCCATTTCCAACTTGTTTTCATTGATTTCCATGTAAATATCCAACACTCTGTGGTTGTGGAGCAACGTGAGTCAGGGACAGCAAGGGAATTCCCAAAGCAAGTATTTCGCTTGCATACAACTTGATCCTTATGACTCGATAATGCGACGAATTCCATTGACGTGTGAGGGTTGTGATCTGGGCTTGATTCGCAAATGGCTAAATCCAAGGTAAAGTGGAAAGGCCGTTGTTTCCTTCTTTTGCGGCAGTCACACGTCGAGTCATTTCTGAAGCTACACAGTGACGGCCATGGAGGATGGGATTGGAATTCGGAATGCAAGTCACCACAGGACACAGGAGCTCTTGACGCGTCCAGCATTTACATTCCGTCTAAACTGTTGGTGGTTGTGGAGTGCAGAGGTGCCCTCATTCGTCATTCGTCTCCTCAGCTCACCCTTCCACACAGACACACACTCCCTCACTCCTTCCTCTCAAGTTTCCCTCAGGGGTGACAAACACAGGATTGACACTCACTCGCTCTCACAGCACCTCCAAGTGTGAAAGTCGATAACGAGTTACGATTACTTCATCTTGCTCAAACAGCCATCAGGACATTATGCATGTCTCCCAGTTGCCTCACAAGCATCTGAGGAGCAAATTGAAATTATTGTAGTAAATGCACTTGGAATCGCCTTGCATAAGTACACGACTGCCAACAAGTGGTCATTTGTTGGATTCCATCACGGTTACCGTTCAATTTCCACTTGCAGTCAAGAGCCTCGCATACACAGAAACAGTTACAAGTGGTACTAGCTGTACGTCCACTGCTCAGCAAGGAAATGACAACGGGGGCTATGCATTGCTCCATTAGGCCATTTACTCGGTTGTGTTGTGGGCAGTCGCGCAATGATCCACATGACGAACACAGCTGAAAGACGCTAAGTTGCATGTAGCCATGAGCACTTGGAGTTGAGAAGACAACAGCGACAAAGACTGTAGGAAAGGAAGCGCGATGAGCTAGGATTTGGAGGCTGGAATGGAATTGAAGGCAGGCAATCATTGTGGGGAGTACACTGCAAAACTATGAACCCACCCAAAGCGCATCTTTGATTCGAACATACAGTTTATTCATTTTATCAGGCATTCGTGTACCTTGTGGACGAATAAAAACCATCGTTTAAGAGTGAAAAAGAGTTATATGCTATGCTTTCACATGCTCTTTTTCACTCTTCCACGACAAATGCAGCTCGAGAGTAAAGTTGAGTTGCAGGTGCATTGCCAGTTACCCAGTTCAAGACGGTTAATTTTAACCGTGTGTACCCACGATCAGGTTCTCACGCCGTCCCTCGCTGTATTCCATCTGATGACACACTCACCGTCAGGTCCAGCAGCCAACCAACAATTGGCCTTTTGATCAACGGCAGGAATGAAAGCAAGAATGAAACTCTCTGTCCAAGTGGTGGCTACTTTCCAGCCGCACAATCCAAGTGACGACGCCTCAAGTAAGGTAATGTGCGGGACATACACAGTGGACAGAATTGTGCGTGTGTTTCGAGTGTATCCCTCACTTGCATCATAGTTGCGTTGCTATAGGTATAGGCTTGTGGACGGTAGAACAATGGCAGACAGAGACGGAAGAGTTTGCTCTTGAATGGAATTCTCTTGCTTGTTCTCGAATTGGCTTAGAAATTCGAGTTGCACTGCTAGGTAAGCACTGGGAGCGGAAACTCAAGAACAACGAAGAACAGGTAGGGGTGGTCAATGAGTGGAGTGAAGATGCGAGGAATGGGAGAAGGGAATGTGCAACGGAGCTTCAGGTGTGGGAAAAGGAAAATGAGTAAGGATGAAAAGTTTGTGATGTAAATTTTGGAAATTTGAAAGTTTTCTTGCATCGCATAGCATCGCACGGCATTGAGAGTTAATTGAAATTCCAAATGAGTGCATAGCAGCCTCGAAAACAGGTATAGACGCAGTGATAGCCCAAAGTGAGGAGAGGCAGGCGATGTTGGAGAGACATTATCAGGTTCTTCCTTGCTACTTGCCGCCAAGGAGGTTTGAATGGAGTGGATATGTAAAGAGAAGAGGAGAATTTATGGCAAGATACGCAAGAGGAAGACTTGGAAAGGAACAAGTTACATCTCTCATGATTATTAGACAAGATTTCTCTCTAATCATTGTTGGTGGACGAGGCCAGAAGAAAAGGCAATTTCCCAAAATGAGGTAATGCTCATTCCATTCATTGACTCGTAGTCGCTGTCCAAAGTCACACAAAATACATAATAGGATTCCATGGGTAGGATTCCACGTATGTATGTGCATTCTCGTAAGCCCAAGACAGTGAAGCGCGACCCACACTTGCATTCATCTCACAGATTCCGCAGCACTTGTGGCAGTTCATTTCCACCGGACTGCTCAAGTAACGCAGTCGAACATGGAAGCCAGCGAGCACCAATCCTGTCCTGTCCATCTCACAGCGGACAGAGCGACGAATCGACCATGTCAAAGTGAAATGGAGAACCTTGAATTCCCATTGCCACTTGACACGCGTAAGTGCTGCACTGCCGGACACACGCAGCACACCTCACTTGCTACTTCTCACAAAGGTCTCCCTCCCCTCCAACCTCCTTACAACCGGGCCAACAATTCCTACACGTCAATTTGCCTCACTTGACCGAATCCCAAGTCGCAATCCCAGCACAATGTGAATAATCCAAGACGCAGGATGTACAGCAGTGCTCAAGCACCCCCACAATTTTTGGTTTTACTCTAAATCTAATGAAGCAAAATTTGTTTCAAAAACTAGCTTTAACATCACCAACCACCTCCCAAAATTCAGTCCCAAGTACGCCCCTGACAGCAGCCTTGAATGTCGTTTGATTTCCCTTACCCACACGGATTTGACCATTTCGCATTTGCCTCTTGGCATCAGTGTTCTACGCACAAGTAGTAAGATGCAAGCGATGGCTGCCAATAATCATCTCTTTGTCCTGTATCTTTCACTCTTACAGAGCTTCATGTACAAACCTCAAGGTTAGCATTTGCCAAGTAATCCTACGAAAAATGACACATACCCCGTCTTCCTGCTTTTCCTTCGTCTCTTTCACGTCCAATGCTATCAATTTAGCTACGGCACCTAAAACCAATGCCCAACTCAGAACCAAATCAACTCGTCCTAAGTCCGTTTTTCCTGAGTGTATTGCGTGAAAAACACGAAAAACAAAGCGACGGTGCCATACACATGAGTATGAGTGCTTTTCATTGGGCCTCAGTTGGTTTTTACAAAAAACAAAACCCCATGGCATGTGAGCTTCGGATTACGTCCAACAGGAGAAGGTACCAGACAAACTCGGTCAATTTTCTACTGTCACAGGAAACTGGAAATGTATGCCTGAAACTTTTACCTAACTTAGAAGTTATTCAACCTTAAAAAAGACGGCAAAACGCATTGCGATCTTAAGATCTTAGAAAAATAAATCGGGACTTTAAAAACCACTGCAAACAACGAAACCGAGACTTTAAAGAACACCGCAAAAGCTATTGCGACATTTTAACACCGCAAATCGTACTTGGACCATCAAAACAACACAAAAAATGTTGCGGGTGTAAAAAAACAACGCAAACCTTCAATTTTATTGCAACCATGAAAAAGTCATAAGTGTTTGCACTAACGTGTATACATATATATGTAGTTGTAATAACGATGAGATGAGATACGCAATTAGATACGACCGATTGAAACATGCCTTACTTTGACAAGTGACTTTCCAAGCATTGCTGTAAAAGTGAGTTAAATTTGCTTCACTATACGGGTAAACTTTTTACGCGTTTTCTTAAAGCACCAGTTTTGAAAAAAAATGCAAATATTGGACAAGGTTGAATTCTGATAAAAAAACTACTCACCAGCGATTTAGGGGTCGCATCACATCGAACAACATATGTAAAGCCGAAGCAGAAGTCGAATCTCATCTAAAGCAGAGGCTGCAAAAGTCAAATTTCAACTAAAGCAGAGGCTGGAGAAATCAAATCTCACATAAATCAGAGGTAGCACACCTCAAATCTCATGTAAAGCAAAGGCTGCACTAGTCGAATCTCGGCTAAAGCCGAAGCTGGAACAGTCGAATCTCATCTAAAGTCGAGGATATACCACTTTGTAAATACGAGTGGATGCGGCGATTCGGTACATAACGCACTTTTGAGCCATGTTCGTCAAGGTTCTGGAGAGGATATCGGGTGGAATGTATTTGGAAGGGACGCTGAAGAAATGAAGGAGTAGTGAAGCATTAAGAAAGAGGTAAAGACGGGGGAAGGAAGGGCATTACATATGGAGGAGATAATCTACGGACTCGTTTGTATGAGTAGAGAGGGAAACTTACCTTTGGGCATGCCACACGGTGGCTTGGTGCGTATCTTGTCCAAAAAGTCCAGGTCATATTTCCTTGCTGGGGGGAAGGTGAGACCGACGTGAGCAGATGCGGAGCCAAGGAAGCAGTAAAGAATGCCAACGGTAACTAAAATTGGAAAGGCGGGACAGAAAGACAAAGTGGACACAAAGCGACTCCACAAATCACTCCGAGTCCTTCCTTGAGTATCAGTGACTTCACTCTCCATCTTTTCACCTATCGTCAGTTGCATTATTGACAGGAAATGTGTCGCGTGTGTCTGTATCTATTTATGTATTAATATCACTAGTGAATGTGTAGAGCAGGTCGTCTTAGTTCCGTTACAGTATCCGTCTCCAAGTTGCTTCACATTCGCTTATTATTGCACCTCGTAGTAAAGGTTTTCAATACAATCTTCCCCTTGAGTGGCCTCAGCACTTTTTCACCTTTTGCACCTAAAACTTGAACACTTATTTCACACAATTTCCGTCCAGTCTCAGCTGCTACTGCTATATTGGTCGACACGACGAAAGCAATAAATTGCAACAAGTTTCACAAATCACAGCCTAATGTTAATTATTAATAGCCATGTACGTCGTGGCCACGGACATTTAAAGAATAATAATAGCAAGAGCAACAGCAGTACGGAGTATTGCTATCGAATATGGCATCATCGCATGCCTCTGCCGTCTTGTCCATTTATCATCGGAATTCTTGTTTCATGTTCAAACAAAATCCGTCTCATCTGATTTTCTTGCAACCCTACCTCACTCGTGTCTTATTCCTCCAATTGTTCTCCTTCAAAGTTCCCCAAACTTAACTAGCGATAACGTCGTTATCTAAAACTGAAGACTGAAATATTCTATTCTCTTTTAAATAACAGATTTTCCGAATAGTCAGTCGACTATTCGAAACTTTTACTCTGAACTACACCAAAGCACCAGTTGAGCGACGGCCAGTAACTGAGCAGCTGACAGACGCTTGTTGATGATTTCAGGAATCCAAAAGGACCAACCCACAATTGCACAGTATTGAATGACGTCATGAATTTGAAATAAGACACTCCCTACTTTCATAGAGAAAATGAAGACACCAAAAGGCGTCGTTCATAAAACACGTAACGCACCGTTAAGGGGGGGTTGCATCCAGCGTTACGTTACGGTAGCGTTACGATAGGGGGGGGGTGGTTTTTGAGAATCGTTATGTCACGCTCTCTATTCTCATTTTATCGTACCTACTAGTTTTTATTTAACACTGCGATCACTGGGGATTTCTACTACGAGAGAAAATTTTAATCCTTCACTCGTCTTCTTCACATTTGACGATTGTGATTCTACGGGGTAGTACTATCTAACTACTACATACTACTACAACTATTACAACTACTACATGCCCCGCGATGCCACATTTCCAGTCTTTCAACTACTACATTACTTTTCATGGTATTTCGAACCTGCACAACTACTACATTCAGTAATATCGATTTCTAAACATTACACAACTACTACAAAATGGCCGCCCAGATTGCTTGGCCACAATCCAATTAAAGATAGCCGTCCAGATTCCTTGGCTAACTACTACATACATGCAATTTAAAGGCCATTTTGGCCAAGATGGCCGCCCTGATAGCTTGGCCCAACTACTACAAAATGGCTTAGCCAAGCTATCAGGGCGGCCATCTTGTTATAGTTAAGCCAAGCTATGAGGGCGGCCATCTTGTAGTGGTTAGGCCAAGATATCAGGGCGGCCATCTTGTAGTAGTTGAAAATTGCTAAAATGGCCTTTAAATTGCATTTAGCAGATAGCCAAGCAATCTGGGCCGCCATTTTGTAGTAGTTGAAAAGTGCGGAACAGGCCTTTAAATCACATGTAGTAGTTGGCTAAGCAATCTGGACTGCCATTTTGTAGTAGGGTCAGAGCGCCTAAGTGTGGCCGGGTACCTATGTGTGGCCACCAGGGGCGGATAGCAACCGAGTTTAGGGCCCCGGCAAAAAAGAATAGGCGTAGGGGCCCTAGGAGCCTTGGGGGCCCAAATTTTGCATTTACGTAATGTTAAAAAGTTGCGGGCCC
>JAAXYX010002059.1:0-19174 GCA_036851915.1 Ptenothrix huangshanensis | reverse complement strand
AACAGACAAGAACAAAAGTAGACGATTTGTCATGAATTTGACAAAGTTGTCGTGTTGCTCTCTTTCTCTTTTTTCGAATGCAGAATTGATTTATTCCCAATTTGTTTACTTCATGAATTTCGTTAAATTCGTCTTTGTCTTTGTCTCATTGAAGAATATGATAGTGGGTAAAACTTAAATAATTATATACAGTTTAAGGTTTGACACGGTCATGAGAATAGGCGAATCTTTACTTTTGCTAGTGTGGAGGGTTTAATGGGTAACTGTATAATAACATCGATGGTGGGATAGTAATCAGAGAGTGATTATTTTATTCCTTTGAGATTTGACTTGAGGGCTAGAGCTGGCTAAGAATGGCAGGATTTAAAGGAATGCCTACACCAGCAGTCGTTTTTGAGACGGTGGTGTCAGACATGTGACTTGGTGAAAGTTGCAGTGCTTCTTTGTCCGTATCGTATGGAGGAAAGTGGCAGTGTTTCTGTGTCCATGTTATATAGAGACAAGTAAAAGATGTTTAGGTACTTAATAAGATTGAAGCAAAGTCCGTGGCCATGACCAGGTTTAGGTCGAAAGCATTATAATTGCTATGTGATTGTGATGCGAGTGGGTTTAGAGTTTACACGTTGGTTCTTCTCAGTCTCGTTCCGGTTCTCGTGGATGCTGGGGAAGGGAAGATGTCATGTGTTAGTGTGCCATTCACGTCGTCTGTCCAATATGTTGATTGTGATTGATTCTAGGACTGAACTATGGTAAGGGAGCGTAGCGTATAGTAGGGTATCGTATCCTATCGTCTTCAATTCTCATCTCAATGTTTCATTCTGCCCGAGCACGTGTTCCTAGAAAATAATGAAAGAGCGAGAGTTAGAGAGAGGGAAAGAGAGAAGGACACTCACTCAGTTTCCCACTTTCTTTTGTATATTGAATTGAGTTTGTAGTTGGTTGCTGGTATTTGAGTATTGAATATACATAAGCATACACGGGCATAATGCTACGGTGAACTTTCGTTCTTGTTCCCGTTCTCGTTTTTCCATGCTGCGAGTTGTTTTGTTGCTTCAAAATATATGAATGCGTGCTCTTGAACGTGTGAATTTTTAATCTTCGCATCTTACACACTTATGATACTGTGAACGACATGAGACTGGGAGACAGCGGAGACGAAGCGATGCGTTGCTGAACATGAGCTTTCACCCAACCCCTACTGATACAAGTACAAGTTGTGGGTACACTGTAGCTCGTTGCACCATGCAGGATCCTACGACAGTGACACAAAGTAAAAGTAACCCCTAGGATTACGATACGAAGTATGGGTCTATGTTCCGACGTTAGTCTTTGTGGGTCTTGGTCTTAGTGATGAAGTTGGTCTTCATCTTGTCTTGGTGTTGGTCCTGGCATTGCTCTTGCTGAAATCGGATTTGCATAACGAAATGAATTTGGAAACTTTTCCGATGAGACTTGTCAGCATTTAAATGTAAATCGAACAGGTAGATATACGTGTGGAAAATTGTGATAATACACCTACTTTTGGATTGTATTGCTGGCTGTATTGAGTTGAACTCGGAGTTGGTTCGCAGAAAAGGACATTTGCAAGCAATATTTAATTGCTTGTGTGGTGTGTTCGAATGTATGTTTGTGGGGGTGGGGAGAGCTACCGTGTTGCTTTCATTAGGATTCCTTTCCCTTCCCGAATAGATACATATGTCACGTAGTCACGTAGACCAACTGAAGACTTTTTTACTGGTTACCTGTGCTTCGATTTCAACATTTTGACTTGGGGAGAAAGACATTATTTATTTCGCTGATGCTGCTTCTGCTGCTGGTATCAGCGTCCTCATACCTATGCTACTACTGGCATATCTACACCTAGCTATATCTATATAGGGACACTTTGTATATGAAGGAAAAGTACACGGGTATTAAATAGTAGCTGTTTTTTTCCATTATATGACATTCTTTTTTTTCTTCGTTTTCTTCTCCTTCTTTTTGCAAATTGTGTAAAGGGTTCTAAAGCCATTTTGGGATGATTCCGTGATTTGACATGATGTGTCTCGAAATTTGTATAGAAGGATTACTGTTTGCCGCCTTACGTTTGAGTAATCTGCTGTGTGTATGTGTGTGTGGATACCATAGGGATAGTGTCTAAGCTAGGATATTGTATTGTAGATCTTTGGATGTAGATTCATGGTGTAATCACGTGCGGATGTTATTTACGTTTTGGGGAACATCTTCACGTAAGCTGACTCTGACTCTGTGTATGTAATTATAGAAGTAAGTAAGTAAACTCGACTCGACAGCATGTTTAGAGATGTATGTATGTAGAGGAAGATGATTGTATAGAATCATGTGTACAGTGACTACGTATAATGAAAGTCGAAAGCCCAGAGGACGGAGAATAAGGAGGTAGAGGAAGGAAAAGCGGGTATTAAGAAGGTAGGTAAAAGTATAAGACGGGTGATGACGATGACGATGTCTATGTGTATGTGGACTGTGTGTCGAGGACGATGTCGACGTCGACGACGATGGTAGAAGCCTTTCTATGTATATGTGTGTATCTATGTATACGTTGACGAAGTGAATCTAACTGGCAGTATTTGTAGTTAACGAGTAAAAGGGAGAAGAGAGAGAGAAAAAAAGGTAAAGCTAAGGCAGAGGATAGGAAAAAGATGTAGTAGGAAAGAAAGAGCTAAAAGACGGAGGACTGGATTTTTGCTTCCTCTATCTCGCTCAGTCGTCTAGCATGAAATGAAGAAAAGAAGAAACTGAGTAGGAAAATTTTCCTAACGCTGGATGTAGTCTGTGTGAAAAATCGATATGTGGCCTCCCCACACCCGCTCGCTCCCAGAATCGGTTGAGGGACACGCAGTGTTGAGCAGAGCAGTTGAGTTGAGAGCAGAATGCTCTGTGCTCTCTATGTCTCTCGCTCTCTAGGTATATATGTATAGAATGGAATTGAAGGAGAGAGAGAGAGCCAGTGAACCCCGAATGGGGAAGCACACAAGCTTCTCTCTCGCTCGTTCTCTCTCTCTCTCTCTCTCTCTCTCTCTCTGAAGCAAGATTTTGTTCTAGGGGCTCAAATCAAACAGAACAGAACAGCCAGACCATTTTGATGTAGGGTGGAAAGATTTTTCGGGAAAGGTTTTTCTTAAGGGCCAAAAATTTGTGAGTCGAGCAAGAAAAGCGAAGAGAGGAGAAGAGACGCAGCAGAGTTAAGAGTAGTAAAGAGATAGAATACTGATGATCAAGTAAGAAGAGAATAGAAAAGATAAAAAAAAGGGGGAATAGACTGTCTAGTTATTTGGTGGTGTTAGTGTTGGTGGTGGTAGAGTTGAGTTTGTGTTGACCCTCACCGTGTCCAAGGACCTTCCATTGCCTTTTGCCTTGGCTAAGCTTGTCTTGTCTCGTCTATACCGCGCTGTCCATGTCCATTGAAATATTGCCGTGATGAAAATGTTCTCCTTCTGCTATCTATAGATAGTTACATAGAACTACATTGAATGAAAGTATGAGAGTCGACTTACTTGGATTTTGAATTTGACAGTAGGTATAATTATTGGTATGTATGTGATTATATGTGTATAGACGAGGTATAGCTAGGCAGTAGGCAGCTATGGCTATAAGGTTGGTGGTAGTGGTGTTGGAAATAGGAATAGCAGTACTGTTTGAGATTGAATGTTAATGTTCCATGCGTTAATACTTGGGAACATGATTGCAGTATTTTTTGGTTTGTTCTGGTTCTGGTTCGAGTTCCTGGTGGATGAAATGGATTGTGTGCAGAGAAGGGTCTCTGTCGACACTGGAACTGATGAATGAATTTGGAACAGTTTTGTCTTCTTCATTTTTGTGGGTTATGTAAATAAGGTGGGGAAAGAACCTTTTGTTCCTCCTAGACTAATTATTGATTAGAAGGGATGGTGAAGGAAATGAAGTGAATATCTTTTATGGAAATGCAAACAAATTCCAGTTGAATTGCTGTTATTTTTATAGATAGTAAATAATGAATGGGTATTGGTGATTACGTAAAAAGGTTGAGCCATGCAGCCACAGTCACATTCGATTTGGGCCGTAGGATATTGAATTGCGGAATATTGCTTGTTAAGTAGTAAATAGAGAGGGCAATTACGAATTAATAATCGCTTTCTAGATCCAAGTCTCCTGTGCCTTTCCCGGTGTTGTAGTGCCTTGGATTTTTTCTGGGTGGAATGTTTGTCGGCATTATACATTCTGAACATCAGACTTATTAGGTAACAGTGGATTGTGTGATATGCTTGCTGTTAGCTCAGGCTTAGACTAACTTCAATCGAATGGATAGCATTTTCGGGCTTGTGTGTGAGAGTATATGAATGTCAAGTCAGCGTATATACTGGGAAGGTGTATCTAGAACAAATGTGTGGGTCAAATCAGGCTTATACCTATTTGTGATAAAAATTTCTGAGCAGTTAGTCAATTGCTCAAGACCCAGAGCTTAATGCGTCACTTATAGTGCTTTACATACATTGGGCATTGTATTTGGACTGAATCGAGGATCTTGCTTTGAGAAGTTTTGGACGTTGATTAAACTGGGTTGATGCAAGTAATTATGTATTGGTCCGAAAGAATGTAGAATAGGAGGGGACAATTAACAATTATTAATGAATTATTTCCATTATAGTTGAAGAAAACCTTTTAGTGGATAGTAGTAATTCGTGAGTAGTAATTTGAAATGAGGCACATTGGAAATAGTATGTACAGGTAGATACGTAGGTAGGTAGTTTAGGTGTAGCTTTGTAGACTTATTTCTTGATAAAGTAATCATATGGGTTAGTTCTGGTTGTGGTGCTGATGGATAGTGTTGAGAAAGTATGCGTGGATTTCTCATGCCATTCCATTGAAAGTCAATATTAGATAGATTGTGGGAGTGGGGAAGGTATAGATGAAGCGATAGAGATAAATGATCATAATTATATTAAGATTGAGGTTTCATTAGTAGTAGTCCAGTGGCAATCTTGAATGTGATCTTGAAAATAATAAGGAAATCTGATTGAGGTAACTGGATTCTCTTCCACTGGTCGCTGTTGTTGATTTTGAATTGCTTTTAGGGACTTGTTGGATTTGATGCTATTAACTGACGAATTTGCTTACTTGATTCAAACTAAACTAATGTAGGTAGGTAGGTTGGTTAGGTAGGTACTTGTACGTAATAATATGTGCTGTCAGTCTTCAGTAGTCCGAATCTGAATCTGGATCGGGGCCTCAAAGTGGACCTGAACCTTTGGACTAGTTATTGTTGTTATTGTTTTTCGTGACCTGCTAGAAATCATATGCATTCGCGTATTATTCGATGAGTAGGTAGTCCTGGTGGGTTTTTGAGTGACGTGTGAGCAAGTTTGGAAATTAATAAAGAATAAAAATGTAAGCATATAGAAGTTGTCTAATTGCTACTGCACTGAGCCTGTGGTTGAGGTTAGTTAGACTGAGGTGGATGAGTTGCTACTTGTTCCTGCCTAATAAGAGTTGGAGCTCAGGTTGGTGTTGTTTCAGTGGAGACGGACGAGGAAAGATGCATGTGCTGGTTGTTTGAATGGATTTTGTGTGAGGAGTGATGAAGGCGAGGGAAATCACGTCGCTCCAGTGCCTCTTTCTGCTTCTCTTTATTACCGGGCTTGGATTGAAGTTGAAACTCCTTCCTCGTCTCCTCAAACCACGTGGTCCAAGCAGTCCAAGAGTGAGACGAATCATATGCTAGTGCCTCATGACTTTTTAGATACATAGAATAGCGAGGGAGTGTGGGTAACCACCTAGGTACCTGCCACCTAAGCAGTACATACCGTGCTACCAGCACGAGCAATCGAGTCGAGAGGAGGAAGGGATGGATGCAAGTTGTAGCGGAGGAAGTAACTGCAAAATATTCATGATGTGATTTCGGTAATTAATTAATGGGTGATACACTTGTGAAGGTAGATGTGAAATATTCACGAGTGTCTAAATGGTTTGCTATTAGTCGCGGCGTAAATCAAATCAACAGATCGGTAGTACTTATGCATGAAAGTCGTTTGCTAAGTAGTTGTTTTTACCCCCTACGTGTGTATTGGAGGTGGGGATTTGAAAGGGTAGCTGGTACGTAATAAGATGTTGTTGGTGTCGGTGTTGGTATCGGTGTTCCAATGTTTATGTCCGGTCGCGTAGTGAGGAGTCCTGCCGTGGAGCTGATTATGACTATTATGGTTGTATTTAATGAAATTGACAGGGGTTTGTATTCATCTAAACACTTAGACTTGGATTAGGAGTTGGTGGGCAGGCATGGTAGGTGTAGCTATGGTGGTTCCATTCAACTACATCATTGACGTGTTTCAGTAATTACGAATGTCGACAATTGAATGGGAATCATCTGTGTATTAGAATTAGAATTATCAAATTAGAATCACAATACCCTAAGTTCTATGTATAATTGTTACAGCTTTTTCTATGTCCAGGAGTGAGCACGTATAGGTAGGTCTATGCACTTACATAATATGTAGTCGTGTACATGACTGGACGAATCGTGCTTTTTCCGAATAATGTCTTGCGAACCTCGTGGTCGTGACGTTGGACTGGTAATTGTTTGATTTAAAACAGGGCCACGTATTTGTAACATTAGTATTCGGATAAAAGTTGAAATTGACGGCTAATAAAAATCCAGTTATGAATAAATATGATGATGATGTAGGTAAAAATATGAGGATAATTATTTCGGTACTTGACTTTGTAGCATTGGAGGAAGTTGAGCGCTTGTAAATTATATTGTTCCCCAACGCATATTTAAAAGCGTTGAATGTCAGTCCAAATGTATTCTAAACTCGTAGTGGTTGTCGTAGTCGTAGTTATAGACAAGGTCGTAGTCCTATTTGAGTACGCACAAACGAATAGGCATTGTATGCATTGGAGTTTTTGACTTGACGTAAAGTGCGGCTGTCATTGTGGGTTAGGGTTTCTTACTTTTGGCTAATATGTACGGATGGATTATGGAGCATAAATTCGGTATAATTGGTTTTATATAATGTACTATGGAGTTGTAGTAGTCAAATGGTACGGTCGTTTGGCAATGTACTGCGTATTCAATGCTATATGCTCCTCAAGTTTGGCAGTTTGGCATTCGCATTTTTATACTTTCCTCCCGGTGCTTACACTTGCATTTATATACACGTCAACACGTCGTATTCCTTTACGTACGTTGTCCTGCATAGGGAATTTTGCTAGTGCAGGTAATAAATTTCAATTTTAGGGTCATAATAAAATTGCTTGCTAAAAGCTGGGGAGCTTTCACCGTGATCTTCATTTAGCGATGTGGATGTGAGGCACGGTATGGTATGGCAAGGGAATGGAGCATTGGTTGTGGCTTTGACTATACTCTGAATGTGTGTAGACATGTCGCATTTCTGTGTGCTGTGGAACTCGCTGGTTATACTTATTAAAGTAAAAGTTGTGAGATGATTAAATTGTTAGCAACTTCTAGCTCACGCATAGAAAATTTCAATTGCCAATGCCAACAATGTCAATTGCCACTTACTCCATCAGCTGGGCTGTACAGAATACTAACAGAATAGTGTGTAGGTAATTCCTTGTGGGTAGGAATATACATGCACCTTTTTCTTTTTGAATGAGAATGTATTAAATTTAGCTACAATGTACGAAGCAGTACAGAGCACAAGGAAAGTTAAAGCAAAGGCTTCCTGCCACCTTGCTTCCTTCACTGCATCCTTAACTTGGTTACCGGTATGAGAAATCATTATCGGGATTTCAATTTAATTGTGTGGGGCGGTGGTTTAGGCTAATTTTACAGAGGCAAATTTTTTTAATGTTTTGGTTACATTCAAGAGTTTATGGATGGGGTGGGGCTTGGAAGTTGTTTTGTGACGTGATTCTTTACAATTAGTTTCTCTTTTATTGAGGAAAACAGAAGTTGCGGAATTTGTTTCGAGGAAGTTATGTATAACATACTTGAGTAGACTGAGGACCGGGATAGCTTTGTATTCGGAGAGGAAAAAACAGAATCGTATAAACGATTTTCTTATCACACTGTATATTTTTTAAATTATAATGGATGTGGGTGTACAGTGTGTCTCAATCTTGCATGAACCGGGTCGCGTCGCTTCCCTTTCCCTCTGACTAGTAACAATTAGTACAGGTTTTTTTAATTTGATTTCAGTAGGACCACAGAACGTGCTTGAAATTCTGTAGACTGGTTCAGAAGCGTCGAGGATATCTTATTATAGATTATGAGCTATGAAAGCACAGTGTGGGGTAATCAACTTGAAGATATTGTCAGATTTTTTTGCCAGTGTTTGCACGAACAATTTATTTATCTTGATTCCCCCAGGCTGTGTTACGGTGAGAGATGTTGTGACCTGAATGAGGAGTGCCTGTGTGTTTCGTAGGGAATTCGTACAACTTTTAAATGTGGGTCTTGGAAAAATGTCGGGCAGAGGGTTTTCTACGTAAGGTGCATAGATCATTGTTTTTTATGAATGGGTGCTATAGTGGTAACCTGTGACTAATCTGCGGATCAGAGACGAAGACAATATCTCAATTTTTGTCATTGTCGTAGACCGTACTTGTGCAATGGGAGTGAATGATGATGATGATTCCAGAAAAAAAAAGTTAATAGATGAGCGGATGATGTTACATAGTTTTGAGTTTGAGTCGCACTGTAGATAGTTTAGAGTGTAGGTAGGTTTAGATAGGTAAAAACATATATACCTACGTACTGTTGACTGCTGGGATCTGGAATGTTACTAGGTAGTTGGTAGGAAAGTATGACGACGACAAGCTTGGAATTGTTAGATGAGATTGACTTTCTTGGCAAATTGTACAATGGGACGACTATGTAGGTATTATTAGTGCAGTAGTGGTTGTTGTATGGATGATGGAAATTCACTAATAGAAAGATGAAAATGTATGCCAGACTATAGAATTAGGCACCCCTGAAACGACTATCAAGTAGGAGTATGCTGCGAAGAATTTGTGTTTGTGAATAAAATTGAAACAAGGACGGTTCGGCTGTTGAACTTGAGAATGTTTTCATTTGAGACCGGGTGGGTAAGGTGATCTATATATAAAATGGTTGACATTGAATTTGAAAGGATGATGATATTATTTGCAAAAGTTTTTCACTGTCTTCAATTTGTTCGTGCTGAAGCGAAGTTGAGGATGCTCCTGTTCGGGGTAGGAACAGCACATGAACATGGATGAGAGACGTGCTCAACTGTTTCTCGGCTGGATGGGGATGTGCATGTGTATTGATATTTTCTATGATTTGTGTGGAATTGGTTCTTTCCCAAAGTTCTGTGTGAATGTAAAAGTAGGTAGGTATGTTATCTTCTGTAGGCAGGCAAATTGTGACTGTATTCACGTGTAGTACATACGCACTAAATTAGCTGGAGCTAAACTAAAGAATTATTGAAGAACTCAAGAAGTGAAGGTGAGACGTTAGTGATGTAATATGTGGCTTGGGAGTACGAGTTAGATTTTTTACATGGTTTCTGTATTCCATATGATTATAGTAGAATGTGAAGACTGAAGACACTGGAAGTTATATTGTCTATAGATAGTTTTGTTTCGAAACTTTTGAGTCCTGAGGCAGAGGCATACATGATGCGCTGGCATGCCATCGTATGGTATGGCGTGGCGTGTCATACCAGTGACATGGGTATGGGTGTACTAACGAAGAAAGGTAGGATTTGTATTTTTGTTCCCGCATCCGTAATAGTTTAAGTTTCACCAACTACCGCACCAAGGAGCATATTATGATGAGTATTTGTATTTTGTGTTTGTATTTCCGAGTGTAAAAATACGAATATTTAAGCTTAATAGTTTTGTGGGTAGTTTAGTCTAGTTTGGTTTCAAGATGGTTGAACTTAGGTGTTGTGTCCCCTATTCCTGTCCCTGTCTATAATCGCATTCTAAAAGTAAGTCGATGAGGATGAGGAGAGTGAGAGATTTGAATAGGTTGGTTTGGTTTAGTTGGTTTTGTGGCAGGTATTTCGTTCTTGGGTTACTTTGGTTCTGTTCTGAGTCTTGAGATCGGATGGACGAACGGAGGGTAGACTTATTCAAGTAGGGAAAAGGAAGAGGGCAGAGTGCATATATATTCTGTATGTTTATTGTCGTGAATGCCAAAGGTTGACTCTATAAACAAATGTGTACCCTTCAGCTGTAATAATGAATCGAGGGAATAATCTGACCGAACAAGTAAATAGAATACAAGTTGCATGTTACCACGTATATTCCCAACTAGTAGTGAGAACCTAACTAGTAGTATTCTTTTCTATGGTAGGTGTATGTACGCATTTTTGTGTGGGTACTTTAACCTGTACTTGTATGGATGTTACAGTGTATGTACCGATATATGTATGCGGTGCGTGCACACTACATACAAGGTGTTCTTGAGAGAATTAAAAAAGAACGTGTGACTGTATTGTTGACTTTCCATGGGATTGTATAGCTAACGGTTCGCCTGGTACACGCAGAGTATGGAAGTAGTAATGTAGGGTTTGGTAGCGTATAGGTCCCTGTAATTCCGTTACAGTGTAGTCAATATATAGTGAAGTGGTCGGAAACAAGTTTATTACCTTTCATTCAAGACTTGAAGTAAATGCCCCTTGGTTTTGTACTTTTTATTTTTTTTCTTCACTTTTACTCTGCATGTAAAATAGGTTTCTGCGTTTATTGACTATATTCGTATTCGTACTGAGGCTTTACTTATATATCATAATAGAACTAGGCATATAGCCAGATACATTTATAATTAGAGAACCTGTGTATGTTTCTTATGTCATGGTATGTAGTTTACCTGGTACTAGTACTTGTATTTTTGGAATAATCCTTCGTCTCCGCTTGGTCTTATCTTCCGATTAGGATTAGAGTGGAGGACCGTTGACTGTTCTGCGTATTTACAAGTGGAGGTAAAATGTTAGCCTATATTTTGTCTTCGTTTAAATCATCCTGTTGTGGACTGATCGCTCTATCATTTTCTAGTTCTAATTCTGCCGATTATGGATTATTGCTGGGTAAGTAAGTATGCTGTCGTTGACATTGGCGTTGGAGCTGAAGTTGACTTTGACTTTGCCTTTGACGTTGCTTTTCATGTTATTACTTTGTCATCTTTTTGACTTTGATGGGTATTTTTTTCAAGTTTGAGAACTTAATAAAAAGCTACCAATGCTGTGAATGAAGATCTAATTGCTTCCGTAAAGAAATAGAATGATGTTATACTCAATGTAGGGATCGATATAATGTGAAGAGCTATCATCAGTATGGTTCTAGTCGGAGTACATAGGAGTACGTAGTCGAAACCCAGCCAAACCAAGCGGCTCTGTGCTATCAATTTTATTCATGAAGATTGACAGTTGATAATTGGGTATTTGGGTATTTTTGTGGATAAAAGGGTGGTAGGAGACGTGTAATAGGAGACGATCTATAGAACACCTTTCACTATCGTCTAATAAACCTGTCTAAGTTGAGTGTAAAGTAAAGTTGTCTAAAACTGTACTGCATTGTATTTTGTATTGTCTGGTAAACATCGTAATTCGTATTCGTATTCATAATTCAAAGTCAACTAGAGTTCTATGCTGTTGTACACGGTGTTGAGCCCAAGAACTGGAAAAAAAACTGAGTTGTGCAGAGGCAGAGGCAAAGATGTATTTCTGTGAAACACAGTGTGGAATTTGTGAACAAAAGAAACCACGCTTTCGTAGATACCTTCAGTCCTGGCTTATTCTGCGTTCGATAGGAACGAGAATACATACATAATTATTAGTTGTCCGGTGTCTAGTGGTTGTTGTGTTCTCTTGTGATCTGTTCTCGTCTCTCCTGTTCTGCTCTGTTCTATCTGATGATGATGCGTAGTCGTAATCGTACTCACTCGTAGTTGTACTCGTTTTCGTAATATCATAATAGTTGCTGTGAGCTGGGTATGATTATTCTTTGACAAGTATGCTCACATGACGATGAAGATTGTATGTATGAACCTGGTATGGTACATGGTACGGTATTGCATGGTATGCTGAGAATTGCTCAGTGCCCGATTCTGTTTCATCGTTCATGTTCATGTTCATAGTTACCAAACAAACCAACGTCAAGACCATAGGACCAATAATACCAGCACAGTTTTATGCTAGGGTTCTGTTCTCTGCCATTCGTTAGTTCTTTCTAAGGCTCGTACGTACCGTAGTGTAGGAGAGAATACATAAGAGAGTTAGTCTCACAGTTTTGCATAATCCATGCTGTACAGTTACCGTGTACAAGCCAAAGCCAAGCACGAATACGAGTACGAGTACAAGCATAAGCTTGTATGTATTATGCAGTGGCTGTTTTTGTAATATAATGTAATGTGGATGTGTGGATTCGGTGGATTGTGTATAGGCTTATGTTGGGGTGATTATATGGCACTTGTATATCATATAAATGTGGACGTATTAATATGCGCTCACATATGCTATTATAGTAATAGTGTAATAGTAAAGGGATGAGATTTAATATATGAGGTAAAATAGAGAGACTTGATTTCATATTTTACTGCAAGGACAGAATGGGAATGAGAATAGGCTTTTGCATCGATAAGTCTCAAGCACTCAGATTTTCAGTGTACGGCTATGACAATGAGGGAGATGCTTTTCTATTTTGTGTGTGTATGTGTCTATTGAAGAGTTGGAAAATGCTGTGGAAAGCTGATGCTGATGCTGATGTGAGATGAGTAGCTACATATATGAACTTGTAGGTATGTCATGTATGTTATGTTATGCATTATGTATACATGCCCACGTTATCCTAAAGAGACTAAAGACTGGCCTGCTTGAATTCTCATTTGAACGAGTGGTCTTGGTGTTCAGCTTCTCTCTCTCTCTCTCTCTCTCTACTTTGCTCGTCTCTGCTCTGCTCTCCTCTGTTCTGTGTAACTACGGTGATTGCAAGTTGAAAAGCAAACGTGGTTCATGAGGAGATCTCGGCGAAACTCAAACTCTCGGGTTTTGTTCGTTGGTTGTGGCTAGGAATTATTATATCCCTAGAAATCGTATGTACGTTCGAATTCATGCTTCTTGGTACCAATGGTGTATGTATTTAGTAATTTTGTATATAAGTCCGTGAAGCTTTGGCTTGGTTTAGGTTGAAGATTGAGTGTAGACTCGGAGGACGAGGAAGGTGTAGGTTGCGATGTACATACGTGTATGTATGTACGTATAAATTATAGTCGGGGGAATATGAAAAATACATTAGCAATAGGAGTTATATAAACATATACATATATTTTATATAAAGATAATATAGTTGGGTGTAGTTGAGGACAAGGATGAGGATCCGAGGATGGTGTTGTAGCTGTAGGAAGTATAACAATACATGGGATGGTGTGGCGTTTATTAAATGTTTTGGATGGTGGTGGTGGAGGTGGTGGTGGATGTCATGTACAAATACAAAGGTATCCATGTTTTCATGAATTTAAAAAAGAATTCATAAGCCTATATTAAATTCTTGGTTATTTTTGAGGTTTTCAAAATTAAACTCTATGAAATACCTGGAATTGGAAGATGAAGGATTGCGGTGGAAATCGAAAATGAAATATGAATTATAGGTAGATATTAAAGCATGTGAAAATGTGCAAATCTCGAGAGAGCTACTAGAGGCATTCGCAATGAGATGATTAGTTGGGATATTGGGAAGAGTAGAGAGGATCTCATTGAAATTGACATGTTGAAATGGAAGTCCGAAAGGAAATCCATTGGAAATGGAAAGTTGGTGATTGAGAAATAAATTAGGATTCATACGTAAAGGTAAGATGTGAGATGGAAAGGAAATCGTAGAGGCAAGCTAGATGCTAGTTGACTTGTTCTTAATTAGGTGGTATTTATATATTGGGAAAATGTTAGGGTATTGTAAACTGGAAGTGAATTCGAATTGCTTTAGTGTCGCGTAGGGAAATGGGAAATATTTTTTTTCCAGTTTTGGGGGGAAAGTATACCTCTTACGCGCGTGGGGTTTATGTATGTGAGTGAGTGTCTTCATAATGTAGACTTTGTTAGTTACTCAAGTTGAAATGGAAATGAATTAAGTGAGGGAGAAATGTAAGAAATGTATGAATTTGGATTTTGAGTTTTTGTGGATGTGAAGGATTTTGTAGTGGTTGGTAGGTGTAGGATAGGTAGGGTCATATCTATATGATTTTACGGATGATAGTGTGAGTTGGTAGGAGGAAGAAGGCGAAGATGACTTGGCTTGGCTCGGCTCCTTGGTTGCTAGTGCCTTCGTTTCCACCTGTATTTGATATGCAAAAATGTGATAAAGTAGACTGGATGATATAAAAGGTAGAATAGGAGGAAGAAGAGGAATAGGAATACGAAGGTAGAGCGTCACCGAGGTAGTGGTAGGAAGGTAGTGAGTGAGAGACTAGACTGGATGATACGAGGGAATGAGATAGTTGAGAAAAGAGTCAGAGTCAGAAGCAGAGAGGCAAGTTGCATGGGAGAGAAGAGAAGGTTGTCGTTGTCGTCGAGGAAAAAAAGTTGGGGATGCAAGTTGGAAGGAGTTGGGAAAGCTAGTGCCGGTTTTTTCATCGTCTTCTTGCATCTCATCTCATCTTTCCCGGATTTCGGCTCTTTGGTCGGTCGGTCGACCGTTCGTTCGTTCATTCGTTCTTTCGCTCGTTCGTTGGTTGTTTCGTTCATTGCTTGGATCGTATGTTCGTATGTTGGTTGGTTGGTTTCGTTGGTTTTGACTAGAGAGTGAGATAGACTGAGTCGGGTATAGAGTTGGTTGGTTCGAGATGATATTCCGTGGAATCTTATGCTACGGTTTCCTATGCTCGGGTCTTGTTGGGTGTACCCCTAGTCGAAAATGAGCAAAAGCTAAAGCTGAAGCAAAAGCAAAGGAGAGTTTGCTTGCTTGCTGCTCTCGGTACTCTGTGTGTGTGTGTGTGTGTCTGTCTATACGGTGCTCCGATGTGTGGCTTTGGTTTGCTTGGGCTGGAGAGGGACGTGGGTGTGGAAGGGAGCAAAGCTAAAGCAAAGGGAAGACGAGAGAGACTCGACGGAGCTGAAAGTAATGAAGAACCCCTACACGAAATTTCTCTCATATTATCATTTGGCAATGTAACTCAAGCAGGGAAGGTAGTCAGAAGCAGTCTACTGGACGGTTTTTGCATGAGTATTTCTCTCTCTCTCTATCTCTCGCTCTCTCGCTCTCTCGCTCTCTCTTCTCTCTCTTCTCTCTCTTCTCTCTCTCATCTCACTCACTCCCTCCCTCACTACTCACTCACTCGCTCACTCACTCGCTCTATCTATCACACAGTCACATTCACATTGTTAGGCACACTTGTGAATAATTCTTCTACCATCCACATCCACGATCTGCACACACATACAGGCAAGCAGACAGACTGACAACAGAGTGGAGTTCATGTTCGGCTACGGCTCCGATCACATCATATACACGCACGTATGAGAGCAGGTTGAGCAAATTTTTAATGGCCACGTGCTGTGTGACCATTCCGAGAGTGGAGCATAGTAGTAGGTATTTCTAATAATCCTACAGGTTGCTTTCTGCACTTTTTTTCGAACAAGTGCGAAATACTGTCAAGTACGACAAAAGTACGAGTTCACTGAATGATCAAAAAGTATCTTGGAAAAGGAAAGCATTGGCGGAATAAGAGAACATTTGCATTTGAGTGACCACGTTTGGAATTGAGACGACATCGTGTCGGATTCGATTGTCATTGTCGATCCTCTTGTTAACAAGACAAGTCGTGGTTTTTTTCCTTCCTTTTATCTTTTGGCTTTAGCGAATGACAATGACGTCTGGTTTGGTTTCGGTTGACGTCGAGTAGACCGAATCAAGAGGAAACATTACACTCATTGACATTGACTGGGGTGAACTTTTGCGGATATTCTGCGGATATTGACAAGGCAGCATTCAAGTAGCATGACTCAGTTGGGTTGGTTTTCACCTTCGACCAGCAAACTCCATGTGGACAGCTACGTGTGTCACAGGTACTGTGACCACTTGGATTCTTCGGTAATTGTTGCCAGTTGTCAGTGAGTGGGATCGGAGAATATCTCGTCATAATCTCATCTCTGTTGTGGTGTGACAGTTCCTCAGAATCCAGACTGTTGAGACTCTGTCGACAGTAAATGAGATGTGTGTGAGGAGAGACGGTGACGTCGGTGATTGTTGTTATTGTTGGATGTGGAGGACATTATCGTTGAATTAATTTCGTGGCTGTCAATTTTGTGATCTTGATATTTTTGAAAATTGAGAGTAATTTCGAGGTTTTGGGGTTGGTAATACATTGTCAAATGTGATGAGTGAAAGTTGTGCAAGTATTAATACTGCTGTTGGTATTTGTGGTGTTGATGGGAAGGAATGGACTGGGTGACCTGTCACTGGTTCCATGGTGCTAATATGTGAAGAGGAGTGTGGTTTGAGTGAAGCGGTGGTGGCAGTAGTGGTGCGAAGTTGTAGTGGGAAAGTTACGACTACGAGATTCCACGTGGATCTTCTTGGCATTGAATATTATTGTGACGGCGGAGAAGTCGAAGACGTCGACAAGTTTGGGAAGAGTGATACATGCCGGAGGTTGGTTGGGGCTTTGGCTTGGGATGCGAATGTTGACGTTGACTTTGACAAGGAGGCAGCGTTTTCTGGTATGCTGATGGAAACAGTGGAATAGTACAAATTGCATGTTAGGTCACGTTACGCTATGCGGATAAGAAGTTGAAAGGGAGAAGGCAGAGTTAATATGATTACATCGTAGAATTGATTGTGAATTGATGAATTTGTGCTGTGTGGAAGCATGTCAACAAGGAGATACTGAATTGAAGTGAAGAATTGAAGGGAACACTGGAAGGTGGTTGTGTAATGCACTGTACTGTACTGACATTGACGTGAACATGAACGTGAGTGTGTCCAAGTAAAGTATAAGTTGTGTTTGATAAGTGACTAGAATGTGTACATGGCGTTTGGTCCGACTGTCGTACCGTGGCAGGAATGAGAGGACCACGTAGACTGTAGAAGAAAAGGCCGGGACGGGCCAAGCGTGTTATTTTTATTGATTGATTCAATCTATACATAGACACATAATTACACACACTCGTACACTCGTGTATTGTGTCTACAGTAGAGAGCACTTTTTAAACATGAGTAATGGATTGGATTGGGATTCAATCAAGTTGGGACAAAGTTAAAAGAGTACATTTGAGTGATTGTAAAGGGAAAAGTAAAAGCAGAGGTACCGGTGTCCGTGGTGATGGTGGTGACCGGAGACATTTGGTGGTAAGCAGCAGCGTTCTCGCTCATAGAACATGTGTGGACAGATATACACGTAGTAGTACACGTAGTAGGTGGTTGGCGAGAGTGAGCTGTTAACTTTTATCCTGCTCTGGATTTACGAGGACAAGTCCAAGTACATTAGTCCGAGTTGAAATCGACGTTGGAACAAGAGACAAGACAAGTGTGACCAGAGGAGCGAAGAATAGAAATAGAGTCGGCACAAGTAGAGCCAGATCCACAGCTCAATTATAAATCGTTGTGTGAGTGTTGTTGAAGCGGTGGAGCGGTTTGTTAGTCGGAAGCGGAGCCGGTGTGTGAGAAATTGATAATCAAGAATGAGAACTAGTGGCAGGGACTCAAAGCTGCCGCAGCACGTCGCAAATTTATTACCGTGTAGTGGAGTTGGGAATTAAACAGTTTTCACAACGGGTAAAAAAAGGAATAACCAAACTAATCAAAATTCGGAACCGAAGAAATTTTTCGACTTCAAATCCGAATTTCTCGGAGGAGGTGGAAGTGAGAAAGGAGTGGACGGTGGCGGGCCGGCAGTGGTCGAACGCTGGGTGGATCAACCACAACCGCGCCCGCCACCATGTTCCTGTGCCGCTTGCTGTGGAAACTCGGACCCCTGGGGAGGGTGGCCCCCTCCGCCGGGAAGACCATGTGGACCCCCAGGGTCCGGACCGATGGGTCCCAATGGACCGTCTGGACCCGTTGGTCCGGGCGGTGGACCAGGAGGACCGGGTGGACCTGGAATGCCCGGTCCAAATTCCATGCCACCTCAGCCACCCATGCAAAATGGACCACATAATATTATGGGACCTCCGAATATGGGGGAACCACCTCCTAGAATCCCCCCTGGACCCGGACCGGGAGGACCTGGTGGACCTGGAAGAAATAATTCTGACCCCTATTTTTGTGGACCACCACTTAATGGTCCCCCGACATCATACTATAGGTGGTTATATTATTATTCTGTCTTGCCTTTTTTTCATTTCCTTCATACCTTTCCCGTAAGTGGGACGAGGAGAAACGAATGAAACGAAAGGATAAGAAAGTCGAATGGTTAATGGTGTTTTGTATTGCCTGTTTGCATAGTCGACTTTCTACACGCATGCTACACTTGTACGATGATGAGCAAAGCTAGGGATGTAATCACATAATTATATAGATAATCGTATAAAGATATATGTCAAAGTTGCCTTGGTTGATTCTGACGGTTTGTGCCACGGTGTCCACGTCCACATAGTGGTTCACAACTGTTCATACTTTTCCCCGGTTTGTAAATCGTGTATGTATTGAGTTGAGCGGCGGATGAGCTCGGTGGGATTTCCTTAACAATATCGAGTGTCATGAGTGTTTACCTTTATTTGTGCTGTTTCTCGTGTATAGTAGTAGGCAAGTTTGTGTCTTCATCCAAGTCAACTTGGTTCATGCATGTCCAGGTCTATGGTTCGAATTGAAAATCGTCGTGGAAAGTTCGTTTTTCTATTTAATGATTTATGCATTTATTTTCCGTTGGATGTGTGTACTTGTACGCAACTTTTCTCTATATGAGCCAATAATAAGCGATGCGAATGCGCATAATCATTAATCGTAGCTCACTTACTCAATCGTACGAGCATTCGTAATTTTTGTTGCTCGTTGTTCTGGTTCTGTTTTCTGGTTGAAGTTAGGTAACTGAAAACGCTATTAGCATGGGTGATTCTGTATATGGTCATGCCTTTACTTTCTTATCATTATCAGATGTTGTGAAAGGCTTGTGGGGGAAAGAAAGTTTAATATAGTCAGAGTGGTTACGTGTCCCGATGCAATCCAACCTTGTGTCTTTCTCAATGAAATTCTATAGGCATAGTCGAATTTTTGATCCAAGGTTGTAAAGTTTTTACTTCCCAAAATGAAATGCAGT
>JAAXYX010002058.1:0-19191 GCA_036851915.1 Ptenothrix huangshanensis | reverse complement strand
GTACATACTAAGAGTCTGCGTTAGAATTATAACTTTTTGTTTTTAGTATCAAAAAAAAGGTCAAAGTTTATAAAACTCGACTTAGCAATTGGAGCTGTCTCACCATCAATGTATGTACCGTAAATGTTTTTGGGTTTAACTATGTATTTCCGAACCCTCCAGACCAGTTACCGTAAAGCTTCCAATAGAATACCCTGAGTTCAAGATCCAACTTGACAACAAACTCGCTTCAATAAGACCTGTATTCTATTTTTTCGCGCTGATGATTAATGATGACAGTTAAATGATTACTTGAGGCTCAGTGAACATTCTCACCTCTTATGCCCTACAAGTTCAGTTTCATGTTGTTGATGTTTTGTGCAACATAAGGAGCAATTTGCGATTCTAATTTTCGCTCTGGTACCTTTTGTACTTCCAGCGGTGGTAGAAAACGAGATGGATTTTTTTAAGCGGCTTTCAAGAGGTGCGAAGTTTGACAAAGACAGATTTTTTAACGATGCCGTCAAGCTTCAGGTAAGTAATAAATTGTTAGCTTTAACATACACTATTACGTATTACCAAATCAAACGCCATGTTGGGTGTTGCTAAAACTGTTCTCTCATTACGTTGATCAAGATAAAGAGAGGGATAGGGTTTGTAGACCAATATAGATGTTTTCATCAGTAGTATTTAGCATATTAGCATATTGTACACATGTCATTGCAGTACTTTCTGACAGTTAATTATTACTTAGTTTAAAATAATTTAGAATGTTTGTCTCATAAATATAGTTGTCTATTGTCTCCTGTGTGAGTGACCTTGCTCTCCCTTTTTATAGGAATAAACTGGTTTGGTAGTTCAGTAGTTTTAATAACACAATAACATTTCGAAATTCAGTCAACAGGAAATGTAACGGAAGAATAACATTAATTACTTTTGAAACGCTGCACTGGGCCAGTGGCTGTAAGTCTGCCACTTTGTCTTTTTTATCTACAGCAGGAACATGTTTCGAAGTTGTGGGAACCTAAAATAAGTTTCAAAGGAACTGCTATGCTAAGCCATCGATGTATTTACAAATGTATCGCGTAAGAGCGTCTGGACAGGTTCAGTTTGAGAGAAATTTCTTTCATTATCTTCTACTATTTGTACTGTAACAAATACGGTTTTTTGCTCTAATTCATTTGATTTCTTTGAGTCGAGTTTTCCATTGTCTTTTTGATGATTTATTCTACATTTAACCGTTTCATACAGGTGTAGTGTTCCTTATATGTTGAGATAGTAATCGGTGGGCAGAAAAAATAAAGTTATGGTGCTGTAAAGATGTTGGTTGACAAATTATTTAGTCATTTGGGGCAACTTCGTTTTGGTACAAGTTATCTCATATCGATTGAAACTTTTCTTTTGCGCCTCATAAAATTACACAGATAAAGAAAAAGCCTAAAATCATGTAATTAGCTAAAACTTGGTTGAATAATTAAAATATTCACTAAGTGTTTATAAGTGGAGAAGCGTTTCCCCTTTTAATTCCTTTTAGTGTGGACAATGAGGTACTTTAATGTACGAGTAGACGATTGGATGTGAGCTACGCTGTGAGAATGTCTAATGCAAGTAGGTACGCGGTATATTCCAGGCTTCAAATGGAGATGGAGCGGTGTTCTAGAAAGTGGTATTTTTTCTTTTTCCTTAGAATTTCCAAGCCTCTCCGTAGTGCTCACACCTAGCATGACCATGAACCTCAACGTCTCGCCTTCTTGTCACGGTTTACACAGTAGCTGTGAAATATAAGTGTGTCACGTCAAAGTAATAAAGAGCTTAGATAACAGTATTAATGGCCAACTTGTGTTGGTTATTCCACCAAGTTTATAGATCGGACTTGAAGTTAGAGTTGATACGGCTTAACATATTCGTGTGTAGTGTGTAGTTATTCCTACTTTGGTAACTATATAGTAAGCTAGTGGAAAGACACGTGGGACGTATTGCTTATTTACGTATTTGGATATGTAATTGAAATTGAATAGTTTGTCATTAAGAAACGAAACGCTCGTCGTGGTCATACGGGTAATGTTGCTTTTTAATGGACGTTGTTTATAGCACGTAATATATATGGTCGACCAGACTAGCGTGAAAGTAAATGGATGCACGTATCCGTAGTTACATTTTCGGCAACTCGGCACAGGGTTTCAGGTGTAGGTGCTATACATAGATGGTAAAACCAGTGTGCATATGTATGATGAAGGTTTAGAAAGTCCGGTCCTCTACCGAATGGAATTGATAGAATAAAGAATTTCTGTGTGGAACAGTTTAGAGTGCGAGTCTAGTCAGCTTAAGCTGCTCGTATTAATTGAAATGGCTACACGTAAAGTTGCAGGTAAAATTTATCACCGTTTTTGCAGGCTAAAATTCATTGTGTAAAGTAGAAAGTTGATCCGGGAGTAAATTTGCCACGGCGAGGTTCAGCCGTGATTCCTTGATGTGAAGATAATGATTTTAGGGAGGTTTTATGCTGTTTTCTCCATTCAGCATTATGGGGTTCTAGACAACGTATGAAAAGGTAGGGTATTATGAAACTAGTGGTTAAGCAATCTGTTGAAATGGACAGGACACGGCATGACATGACATGACTCTTTGTTTTCATAACTATTTATACATGCGTCTGTGAATGTTTCGTGCGAGTCAATTTCCCACAGGCTTTGTTCCTTCATTATGACGTTGTAGCCATGTGGCTTAAGCCCTTGTCGTGCTTATAAATGATTATGTATTTTAAATTGTTCTATACTCAACTTGCCAAAAGTTTTACAAGAAATCCGTGTATACATACAAAGTTTACACAGCATTTCCACTAAGTATTTCTACTTTCTCCGCTCTGGCTCTACGTTTACTCACAGACGGAAGACAGTTACCTACTAGAATGCTACGACCGATACGCCTCTTTCTGTATGTAAATATAAAAGTACCCTTTCACCCCTCGCAGTGAAAGCATATATCCAGATTTCCAGTTGGAGCAGGTATTTATAACTTCACCTTGTACACATTATGCAATCTGCAACTGGGTAATTAGGTATGTAAATTATGTTATGTTTATTTGACTTGGAGCAACTACACAGAGTATAACAATTATTATAGCATACGAAATGCATGGTAAGTTCATTTAGAAGGTTTGCACGTGTTCTCATCAAATTTATGTTCATGCACACATTCCACTTTGACCAGAACGTAGAGACTGAAAATTGTAAATAGAGTAAACATGTAGGTAGGGACTGAAACTATTGTCTACGCAAATCAGATGCAGGCAGGCATGCATTCAATCATGCCATGTACCAGGTACCCCTGTGAAGCCAGATGGCTAGTTCAGGTTCATATTTGCATTCTGCTCCAACTTTCTTACTTCTTTCCTCATAAAACGAAGAAACAGCTATTAACGAAAACGAAAATGGGTGCTACATATTAGGGAAATATTAATGGTCTTTGGTATCTTTATTGCTACTGTAAGCCATGTATGGCATTTCATATTATGACAAAATGAACTCAAAACATTTTTCAGACTCTCACAACTCTTTAGTCAGGTTCTGGTGACGCCGTTCTCATCTGCTATATAGCATCCAACTTATTCTCAATGTCCATTCCTTATTTGCATTTTTGCTTTATGGGCGACTGCAGAGTTGATTTATTTCATTCCATATGGTTACTGGTTCCCCTGGAATTGTGACTGCGATGCGGTCATTTTTCCATTGCATTTCAACCTTAAGTACATTACAATGTAAAGTGACAAATGGCCGCGATCACGTTTTCGTCACGGCAAGTCACTTTAGGACTATAATTTAGCCTTGACGTTCCTGCACACGTCTTGAGTCGCCACAAAATTGTGAAAACCAATTAAGACTGAATTTTTGTGTAGCCAGATAATGAAGAGTGCCAACTGGACCGGGAAGGGAATGGAAGGAGAAAGGCTACAAGCGTAGTGTAAAATTGAATCTTATTGGGAAAGTCTCCCGTCTCGGTATATAGCATTATATGAATGTCTTTTAGAGTGTTAACTGAGTTCATGGACAGCTCCTAATGGGCTGAACAGGGAAAACCAAATATTGACGTAGCTGGTGTAATTTGGAAGGGAAAGGATTTCGTGAGTAATCTGACTACTAGGATTCAAGAACAGCTTTTGCTTCTGGTAAAATACTAAATGTAGTTGAGTGTAAAATAAAATTAAGCTTGATTGCTTGATGAAGATAATGTTTCATTTAGTCGGCGAGACTTTAGATTTGAGACTTGGAGTTGGTAGTTATTAGAGGGTCTGTTAGCAAGTTTGTGTGGAGGGTATAAATATGTTAGTTTTACTGTTGCTCTGCTGGATGATGTATGTAGCCTTGAGTGGTTGGTAATGGTGGTGGCAATAGCAATGGCAACGGCAGTGGCACAGTCACACAGAGTAAATGTTTGAAAGTTTCCTACGCACCGGGAGTAGGGATTTACGTTTATTTTTGGCGTTAATTTTCCGATTGAAGAAGTTATGGACGGTGCAATAGACAGGCGAGAGGAGGATTTCGTCTCCTAGTCACTCTCCTGCATATCCCGTCACTAGTACTTGGAGACCAGTGAGAGAATCTGTGTTAAGTATATAATTACGTATAGACATCATCAGCTAACGCAGCCTAGGTTTTCAGATTATCGCTGTAAAACTATGAACTGTTTGATCACACAGGGAAAACTTTGGTGGAATCGCGAATGGAACTGTGAAAGGGAGTGAATCTGAGAGAAAACACGTTTGAGGAAGAGGAATGAGGTGCTCAACGAGAATTATATATGTAATGGGTCGGTGTTGGTGTTAGTAGTGGATGTTGGAAAGCGAGGGAGAGATGGAACGGTGCAGCGATGCAACCATGGAACTTGCACGTGGATTCTAAAATGTGTGTAGTGCATACGGCTTACGGACTTGGCGGAGATGGACGAAACACGGAAGACCAAAGAACCAGTTAACGACCGAACTACGAACAACCATAATACCAACATTAGATAGTTGAAGAAGACTATAGACTTTAATTTTGGACAGACTCAGGTCTCATGCTCTGCTCAACGCACAACACGGACAGTTACATGTGTAGATTGTAGCAGAAGTAATTATGACCAATTATGTGCATCGATCGAATCGGAGAAGAACTGAAAAAGCCTAATTCTTGGCTATTGAGAGCATGAGCATCGTGTAGACAGACAGACGGACGGACGGACAGACAGCAGACAGGAAAGTGAGGGAAGAAAAGACCAAAGCGAGCTAGTCCATCTCCCATTTCCATCTCCGTACTTATACGCTCAATTGGGTCCACAGATATACCAGCAATGTGTATGTTTGCGTGTGTGTCTACTGCATCTTTCTGTCCGTACCACAGTCATGTTAGTTGTATGTGTATTAATTGCCGTATCGTACCCGAATATGAAGATGCCTCTGGGATCCAGATCGAGATGAAGTGGAGAGAGAGAAAGGCTCAAGTTTATTTCCGATGGTACATGTATGAGATGAGCAAGTGTGTTCCTCTTCTCATCGTCATATCACTCTGGCATTGGCACAAGCACTTACACAGACACTGGCATATGGAATGGCAGTGAATCGTGTGTGAGCGTGAGAAAGCAGCTTGAAGTAGTCTAGTAGTCTCCTTGGAAATCAAGTCAAATAAATCGTAGAATTAAACGTATCAGGGGCTGATGCTAGCTGGCCGTCTGACTGTCTATCTATGAAGCTGCGGCTGGTGGGGAAGTTGGAGTAAGCGTGAAAGTTATATTATGACATGTATTGCACGTAGGAATTATGTGGAACGTCAAAATATCCCACCAACTCATAACATCAGAGTGGAGAAACCAGATGGAAGATGTGAAATCAGTAGAATAGTAGTGGTAACTAGTTGTAGTGCCTGTCTTCCCTCTTGTCTGCCCATAATACTGGAGCTGAGGAGCTTCACTATTCACCACTCATTCTTCATGGCTCCTATCTTACTGCAGCTGCTTCGCTCGTATTACGAGTGCGAGTGAGAGAGTGAGAGTACAAGTAAAATACTAGATTGGCTTCCTTGTTACTATTTTCTTTTTGCCATCTATCCATCCATCCATACTCCATGCCAATGGAACGACATAAGTAGTACGTAGGCATCTCACTCTCTCTCTCATGGTTCCAGATGCAGAACTCAACTTTGGCAAGGGAAACCTTACGGCGGATGTTGGGTTTTCCTCCTCAAGCCAACCAACATGTGGAGTCGATATACAGATAGAGACAGGCTGAGCGTAAGACATTGGTAGAAAGTCGCCTCCACCCATGTCTTTGCGGGATTAGTTAGTTTCGGAAGACGAGCTTTACATCATCTAGTTAGGTTGCTTTTAAAATTTATACAGTAGTTTCCTTTTTAATTACTGCGTCTTTTCCTTTACGTTTCGACTTGAACGGGGTGTGGTCTCTCACATTTTCTTGTCTTTACTTGGCCGTGATCTGAATAGAATAACGTCTGTCCTTCTGTCCATGTGGAGGGAACAGTCTGACTTACTCATATCCCAGTCACTTACTTCTCATCCTCAGTACTCATTCCCTCAGTCTTCTGTAGCCCTGTCTCGCAGGTACATCTTCCGACTCTCATTTAATGCTGTGCAGTCGACAGAGTAATCAGGTGCACAAGCGATGAATTTGTGCTAATGACAAAGTGGTGGAGAAAATTTCTTTAGCAGATTTACAAAGTTACCTCACTCACATTGATTCAAGCTCAGTGCTCTCCCACTTGTTCTAGTTTTCCCTCCGGTATCTTATAGTGTATAATTTAAATGAAAGTAATTACCTCCCTGCCTGCCTTCCCTGTACCACGTACCCTCTCTTTTCGTCTGGCTACGTTGACTAGTTGACTGGCAAATGAATGACTACAACTCAATTCTACTTCTACACAATTTCCATATCGTTCCTCAATGTCGAGAAATGAGCTCTGACGATGTTATGAAATGCAATCTGTATGAGCGTGAATGCATAAGGTGCTGCGGATGGGATAGTTTGCATGTTCAAATTCTTCGAGATAACTTGTCTACGTCTGCAAAGGAGAGCACAAGCTAAAGGGTGCCTACACCAACCGTTGTATATACATACATATAGATATGTAGATGTGCCCTGGGAAAACAGGGAGAGAATCTGTGTTGTCAGTTTTGGGCTTGAGTAGGATGTAATTTGGAATTTCGGCGGTGGTGTAAGGATAATTGTAGCCTAAAAGGGAATATGTGTAGGTAGGTAGGTTGGGTAGTATATCAATTTTTAACATCTCAGTTTATCATAATTAACTAATTAGTTATACGTAATGATGGGATTTTAGTTTTTAAGTGTAATATATGAATCATTATAAAATGTAGTTATGAGTTGGGAGGATAGTGATTGTGTATTGTGTGATTCATGTGATGACTGGTAATTATGTGTAGGGTGTAGCTTGAATAGCGGGAAAGTGTGTATCAGTGGTGGAAGTTGTAAAATGATTTTTACAACTTTCGATGAAAGTTGTAAAAGAAAACAAACGATGAAAGTTTTTATGGGAATGGGAGAAGAGGGGTTGGAGAGAATAAAAGATTATATTTGAATAAATGAGTGGAAACGAGTTTATTGTACACTGTAGGGATAATTAACACAAGTCGAGTTATTCACAAGAGAAGAAGGAGGAAGAGTAGAGGAAGGAGAAAAGTTGGGTGTATCATAATATATTTCATGAGCAGATAGCTGGCTAAGTAGGTTATGGGTAGATAGGTGTGCGTAGTACCACCCGGACTACTCCTGCAACTTCGACTGCCTCTCTCTCTCTCTGTCTGCTCCTGCCGTACTGTCCACAACATGGCTCGAGTGAAAGAGTGGAATTTATGAGACGAGTAGTGTAGTATGTAACCAGACCCGTACATAAAGACATTAGAGCTGTACGTGCATGTGGATAGGTACACGTGGAAAGACGTTTGGTATTTATGGGAAATGAGTTTGCTGGGGAAAACCAAATGGTGCGGAGAAAGTGAGGAGAAGATGAAAAGGTGTACGTTCAAGTAATAATTATAGATAATGGGCGTCTGTGAGAGATGGGAGGAGGTACGAGTAAAAAAGGGGAAAAGATAGGATGGTGGATGTGAGAGGAGAAGGGAGCTCTAGAAAATGAAAGAGTGAGTGAGTGAGACAGAGGGCTAGAGACGAGACGAGACGAGACGGGAGAGAGTGAGCAAACGGGAGACGGAAAGTCAGAGTGAAAGTTGTGAGGGCATGAGTTCATAGAAATCTTGAAAGAAGTTATTTTAGTGGTAGAGCAGTGGTTGAGGATGTGAGATGGAGTTGATGTGATTTGCATAACCGTTGAGTTTATTTACAGTCATGACAAGTTCCCTGTAATTATGCAGATGGTCAGAACTGCTGATTCGAATGAAATGCCAGGATTCGAACCATCTCCACAGATAAAGTCAGAAAAGATTTTGAAGAGAAAACGTGAGTCGACTCTGAATGAGCAAGGGCTGAGTATATTTAACACGTCGAGTCGTAATGAATGTAAAGATGGGAATAGGAGAAGGAGTCAAGATTTTCCTGGCGACACTTCATCGTCTCCCAGCCATTCCGACAACACTCCCAAGAAATGTCCTACCACCAGCACCACTACCAGTCCCACCATCACCACCGACATCCAGCCTGCAAACCTCAAGTCGAAGACAAGAACAAAAGTCCGTCGAACTGAACGAGACGTACATCGGGAAAATGTAAATGACCCTTTTATGTGAGATCATGTCATAAAATCCAAGGAAATGGTAACAAAGTATTTTGTAGGAATCCGTGTTCTCTTCTTTTTCCCTTCCTTCGGCTCCTTGGCTCCTTCATTCCTTCACTATGACTATGTCCTTAAGAACCCAGCCTATAAAAGGATCCACTAGTGCCTCTGTTGGTATGTGTATGGCGTAATCATATGATTTCTCATCTGTTGTTGTCATCAGATTTTGTTGTTGTTGCTGTTTTATAAGGTGAACCGAATTCGGAATGCGAACCGCATTCACATCTGGGGGTCCGATATTCCTGATCCAGCCGAGACTTTTGAACTTATTCCGAATTTAAAGGACACGAAATTATGGTCAAATATTACTACTACTTGTGGCTATCAACTCCCTACACCCATTCAGATGCAAGCCATTCCCATCATTCTGCAAGTAAGACCATTCAAAACTTTCCTCAGTTTTGTTTCCACATTTTTCTATCCAATTTACTGGCAACCCGTTTTTCCCATGCTTCTTTTCTGGGCTTAACAGTTTATTTTTTATTTAAAGTTTTATCTGTACTTTGAATTCTTTGTTGTACAGCCGGCTCACGTACCACCATGTGATAAAATATAAAATATTGTAGCTTTGTAGCTTCACGTCCTTTATTCCAGATACCGTCTTGCCCAGATTTTATAAGATCATTGTCTCTGTGACTGTGGTAGGACTGTGTTGGGTTAGGAGGAGGCGAGTCATGCCTATAGACGAGACCAAGTGAGACCATTTCATGTCATGCCACACCATCCAGACAGGGGACAAGTCCAGACCAGCAGGTTCTTGTGTCTCACATTCTCTCCGAGGATGAGATGGTCTTGGAAAGTCTTTGTCGGTGTCTGTCCTATGGAATGGCTTTCATTACGGCCACAGTTGGTGTTGCGTTTCTATGATGTGATAATAATTTATAGTCCTAGTTATTATAGTGGGGCATGTACTTGCTCTTCCTACGGAGACACACTCCGGTAAGACCGGAGTAATTATGTAGGTAGGCAGCTCTCACACGTATGGAGTACCTATGGTGGTTAGGGTTAGATATAGCTACAGAAAAGGAAATGGATAGGTGCATGAGGGAGAAATTTATTTTTGGTTGCTTCTCTAAGCTCCACGTTGTTCTGTGAGGAAGGGATGTCTGAGGAGTATGATGAGGGAGCTGATGAAGTAAGTGAGGAGTTGATAAATGAATTTGTTAGTCGTACAAAATGATTATAAATTGGGAACGAGGGTACAGGGCATGGTTGACAAAGAGATAAAAAGGAAGAGAGCGTGGGGATGGATAAGGTGGATGTGGATACGTGGAGGAAGACGAGAAGGAGACGTCGAGGTGGGGGATGAAGAGGAGGAAAGAGTTGATGATAATATTATTTTCATTAGGGACGAGAACTTTTGGCTTGTGCTCCGACGGGGAGTGGGAAAACAGCCGCATTTCTCCTACCTGTCATCATGTCGTTGGGAGAAGGGAAGAATGTTGGCTTCCGAGCTGTTATTGTCGTACCTTCCCTTGAGTTGGCTACTCAAATCTATCGGTAAGTTTATGGTGTGTGTAGCTTAGACATAATATTATTATCGTCATCATTATAGGCATTTCGCCCCACACTTTCACTCTTGACAATTTGAGGATAAACCAGACCAGGAACAAGGGAAAAGGATGAGAACTTGTCTACACACTTCTCTTATTTTTTCATTTCTACCCACCACCAACTCTTTGTCGGTTTGGTTCGGTGTTCGTCAAACCCAAAACTTTCTCTACATGCCTCCTTGCCTCCTTACCTTCGTGCCTGCCTGTCTGTCTTGTCTGTCTTTCATTTGATTTTCTCTTTAAATCCGTTTTTGGTTTGCTGGAGAGACTTTTTACATGGTCGTTTTATTTTCATTCACCTTGTAATGTTGTCTCATGTGTCATGCGGCCAACGGGGGTGTATCTAGTCACTCATATAAAGTAGAGTCATCACTTATATAGAAATGTGTGTGCTTCATAGAGAATGTCGTCGACTCGCGGAGGGAACAGGCCTCAAAACTTTTATGATTGACAAGAAAGACTTGGTTGAGGAAAAGTTCAAAAAGACTTCCAAGTGTGGTGAGTCAATTTATTTATTCAATTATCGTCTTTTGTTTGCCGAACATTTCATTTTTTGTCCTGTCAGTCCTTCATCCTCAGTATGTGTGTACTTGGTACATATTACGTCTACGTTCCCGTCCTTCTTCCCTCGATCGGCTGAACACACCAATCGCGGTTCTGTAATGTTGATGCTCTTGCTTTTTTCCCCTCTTATTTAACCTAGTGACTCGACACTAGGTTAGCGTTAAAAATGCTGTAGAATCAGAATCAGTGCAGCTCACTGTTTTTCTCTGAGACGTTTTTTCACTGCTCTCCGTTTGTTTGTAGATATTCTGGTGACGACACCAAATCGACTCATCCATCTGCTGAAGCAAGAAGTAATCTCTGTGAAAAAGTAAGATTTTAGTAAACAACAAGTGAAAGAAATGGATAGTGTCGAGGGGTGATGGTTAACTAAATGGAAAGACGGCAGTTGTCGTTCATTTCGTCGGTATGCTTAGATGTGCCTATGCACCTACATAAATACCTCTATGGTATAGACTGAAGAAGAGCATAGACGGGATGATTGTAGATGTGGATGATTCAATGTGTCTGCGTATCTGCATGGTTTGGTTGAGGTTCATCAATCATGATTTTTGTCTTCACCCGCAGCGTGGTCCATTTGATCGTGGATGAGTGTGATCACCTATTTGAAGGAGGATTTCGGGACCAACTGGGTTTTATCTATTCTGCCTGTGACTCGCCTGATATTAAAAGAGCCTTCTTCAGTGCCACTTGTGCTTACGACGTCGAGGAATTCTGCAAAACCCACTTGGAAAATCCCATCATCCTTAATGTTGGACCAAAGTAAGTCTTTGCTCGCTACTCTGTACTTTGTAGTTAGACCCTATCTCATCGTAGTTTTTTTGTTCTTTCTAGTTGGAGAAATAAACTAGAGTAATGCAAAGGCCTTCTGCTATTTGACTTTTACAATTTACAACTTGTATAATGCAGAATGGCTTAGATAAATCTGCTGAGCTTGGCTAAGTTTTTTGCATCTTTTGTTCGAGTTAATAGCACTGTTATAGGACGCAAGTGGGTACGCATAGGGAGCGTATGTAGATAAGTGGATATTGCCGTCATTTGTAATGTCTGGTAGGATGCGAGTGAGAGAGCGCGAATAAGGGTATTTCTTGTAGAATTTTAAAATATCTGCTCAGCACGTCAGCATGAAAATGAAATCGAAACCCGTTAACATGATGTTGCGTGTGTATCTGTTTGTAGAGAAGAGTAAAAGTTGAGGCAAGTAGGTAGTAACCTCGTGATGTGGAAGGCAGAGTGGATTTGGGTAAGCTACGAACGTTACATTAGCAGTGCTTTATAGCATCGTGGTTGTAGATTAGAATGGGATAGTAAGCGTAACCTGGTTATGTTATGGATGTGGTATTATATAGTAGATACGTTGGTTGGTTGGTGTGTATGTGTGTGGATAATAAGCATTGTAGTTTTTGTGGATTTTTAATGTAGAAATGCAGCCGTTGATTTGGTGGACCAGGAATTGGTGTTTGGTGGAACAGAGGCGGGTAAATTAGCTGCATTCAGGGACCTCATAAGAAAGGTAATAACTTTGATTTCAGCCGTTTATGGAATTCGATTTTACTAAAAGGCTTTCGTCTCATCTTTATACACCTGCTCCTCTCCGCCTCTGCTGGCAGTAATGTGGGGAATGTCTAGATGTGTGGTATGTACTGCATACGGAGAGTCTTACGAACAGCCTCGTCAGCAGAGATTAATCTGGTGAGGGGAACTTTTGATTTTTAATGGAATTAATGTTGTTGCTTATTACTAGGGAGTGGAACCACCGATTTTAATCTTCGTTCAGAGTCAGGAAAGAGCTGAAGAGTTATTCACCGAACTTGTGAATCAAGGTAAGCCCTAGCCTACCCTGCACTTTTATCATATATGTAGCATTCCATGAGAATCGCGGACTTAGCACAGGACTCACTGCTTGCTTGCACTGCCGAGTAGTGAGTTCTCTCAGCCAAAAGTATATAAAGTTTCGATGTGAACAACAGACTATAGATTTTTGTTGAAGTTGATGTTGATGTTATAGGGAAGATATATTGTGGCATTGTGAAATAAATATAAGGAGGTTGACGTGATGAAATATCAGCTATAGCTAATGTGTATGCAAGTGTGTAGGAAAGTGGTGGAAGTAGGAAAGGATGGCTAGGATGTGTAGGGTTGGATGTGAAAACTTGAGGCTCATTTTTCCTTCTCCTGACGCACGCTGCATGAACTGTAGCTGTAGTGATATGCCGAGATTGATGGATTACTGTGAACATAAGTTGATAGTAAAAGCCACCATTTGATTAATATGTTTCAGGGCTAAAAGTGCAAGTAATTCACAGTGGAAAAAGCAAAGGTCAACGGGAAAATATTGTCGAATCGTTTCGATTGGGCCAAATTTGGATTTTAATATGTACGGCGATGATGTCGAGAGGAGTGGATTTCCCAGCCGTCAAAGTCATTGTGAACTATGATCTGCCCCAGACTCCTATCGAGTACATTCATAGCATCGGCCGAACTGGACGAGCCGGGCGAACAGGGCGTGCCATCACATTTTTCACTGAGGATGACCGAGACAATTTACGAAGGTATGTGTGTGTGTGTGGGAGTTGAGTGCAAGATATAATTATGGTGGCTTATGGAAGGCCTCTTGTGTGTGGTTGTATGTACATGCAGAGGATCTAGGGTCATAAGTAATTATGTTTATGTCCGTGTTTACTTTCGTTTGACTCCAAAGTGTTTTTGACTAAACGTAATAGCAATAGCTCTTTCATCCATGCTCCCTTTCAGATTCCCTTTCATCAGTCTTGTGTATAACTGTACGTATATATCTCCAGCTAAATGCTGTGAGTGTATGTGCTACTGCATCAGTTGATATTTGAAGCGTTTGAAGTGAGTATAAAAAGATGAAATTATGATGTAATTTTAGAATTGCTCAAGTCCTTGAAAACTCTGGTTTCCCGGTTCCACCCTACGTCCTTCATCTTCCTAAGCTGAGGAAAGAGAGAAAGAGTGAAATGAAAAGGAAATTCACAGTTCCAAAGCGAGCTAGCATCGTGAGAAAGTCCAAATATGATATGGAGAAGAAGAGAAAACGCCTTCAAATGATACGACAATCAAAAGGGAAACTCGACAAGGGGAAAATAAATGAATGTGATGAGAAGACGGGAAAAAGGAAGGAGAGGAATAAGGATAAAAATGATGTAAAACTTGGGATGAGTTCCGTCAAAAGGAAGAAAAATTTGAAGGATAAAGAAAAGACGAAGAAGAAGGGAGTTGGAGTCGAGAGAACGACAACAATCTCATCTTCGTCCTCATTAGCTTCAGAGCAGAACAAAAATCTAAGCCAACACCAGCCGTCACGTCCTCGTCATAATTGGAAAGCTAAAAATAATGTTAAATATTCCTCTAAAAAGAAGATGAAGCAGAAGATTGGAGATAAAACCGCAGGGTTTTAAAATTATATTATTCATCAGTGTATTATGTGTACCTATCTACTGTATATTATAGACTGCATTCTGAGAACTGTATGTAAGTACAAGTACCTAGGTATGATTCTTCTCGGTATGTCAATGTCTACCATTTATACTCTATGACGGAAATATATACCTATATGTACCTAATCATATTTATTTATTGTTTTGCAAAGTCCCGATCTCCATTTTACGATTTACCATCCTTACATAGGCATGGGGAATAAACTGTTTTGAAATGATTCAATTAGTGAGTTTTTTCGAAATACGGCTCATATTATCTTCTCCTTTGAATTCTGAATATGAATAGGGAGAGGAAGGCTGAGTTATTTCATGAATGCACCACTGCTCAGTATCTAGGGCCTGATCAATCCCTTTCCGCTCTTTTGTCCTTACTATCACTTGCTTTCCTTTTTCTTGAACAGTCAACAGTTGCCCCCTCTTCCAGTATTCCAGCATTTAAGGTGGTCGTAAATGTGCTATTTCAACATTTTACGGTCTATACGTCTTGATGAAATAAGAATGTGAATGCTCCCCCCTGCCCCCTTACTTTTTCATAGCTTCCCAGCAACCTAACCTTCCAACAAGTCACGTCATAATATTATCTCTTTTTCCCAACCAACACAATTTTTCACACATGCCAATTTTGTCTTAATGCTGTGGAGCGTGAAGGAATCGGATTTTTTACCGTCCTATTCGTCTCTACTTATGAGCAATCATAGTTTGAAAGTTTAATTGCCTTACCATGTCTATAAAGGAGGACGCACTAATGCTTTGAATTTAATGATGATTATCCATGATGTGATTGTCGAATGTGAGAGGACGGGTGAGTGGATGCGGAGACGGCATAGCCAAATGTACCGAACATACATACCAGGACCATTGATTTCTACTGTAATCTCTTCGTACCTACATACCTACGTATGTACGTCGCCTTGTGAACAAATTGTTGCACCGTTGAACCTTCTAGTCGTTCATTAAATCGAAGAATAATCGAGGATTCGTAACGATAGAATTGACATTGGTAGAAATTCTTGTGGGACTCAGCTGGATAATTACTACTATTGGATTTCTTCCTGCTCCTCATTTAACTTTTCCCACTGCGCTGTGGTTCCGGAGGCATGTAGGTATGTATATATGTGGGAGCTAACTGGGAGACTCCAGGAATTGTGCTCGAGGAGTCGCACTGATATCAGTTGGCCCGTCGTAATGGTAATGATATATTTGCATACCAATGTCAATATGCGTTTGATAGTGTCGGATTGTCTATTAGAATAAAGGCGGATCTGACGATTGGGTCATTTATATAACCCTGTCCAAAACTTTGATAACTCAGTCCCTTTCAAAATTGAAAAATGGTGTTGAATTTTTTTAGAAAATCACGTCAAAAATCTAATTTTCATTGCACATTCGGGAGGCGTAGGGTGCTGGGGTTCTATAATTCGTGGAATATCCCAAACTACTTGGTTTGCAACTTGTAGTTATTTAAAGACTGAACGGCACGTACAGTGGTTTTGGAAGTGCCGTAACAGTTGGAGGTGGCTCCTATGGAGGGAGGTATGATATACTGACACTGACATGTGCGTACAGCAGGTACCTACGGAGTTGTAGATGTATTAGAATTAGAATTAGGTAGTAGAAGTAGAAGGGTAAGTACACTGTAAAAACTGATGAATCTAACACGCCAGAAACCTTAAGTGGATATAAAAATCTAAAATGCGTCTAAAACGCATCGATAGTGCATCTAAAGTGTATCTCGTAGTCCAAGTTGTGTTTCGAATGCATTTGTGATGCATTAGGTTGCACCAAAACTGCGTTCTTGACTATATTAAATACGAATAGATTTTTGATGTCTCTAGTTTCCTGTTTTAAGATTGTTTAATTTTTGACAGTGTAGGTAGGTAGGTTGGTAGGTTCATGCACAATTTGTCCTCACGAAGCGATGCATTGCTGCATGTGGCTGTAAAAGTGAATCGAGGCTGGAGGTAGAAGGAGAAAGTGAGTGAGTGAGGGTTGGAACGGTTATGATTTTCCACGATATGATGAAAGAAGGAAAGCTTGAGATATTTTAGACTTCCGCAGTCCTGCCTCAGTCCTGCCTCAGCTACTCGGCTACTCTACTCACTCAGTCTTTCCAGTCCTACTGGAATGAGGGAATGAGACAAGAAACTTTTCCCATGAATATCAAGCATAAAAGATACATTTTACTTAAGGTTTTCATATCGGATGTGAATTAATCTTTTGACGTTCTTCGATTCTTGCTTGTGGTTCTTGTTCTAACTCCGACTCGGGCCACTCGGGTTCCTGCCTTATGTCCAGGACGGTGAAGAGTATCAGAGTCTTGAAGAGAGAGAAACGCCACCGACGAGGCTAAAGACGAAGGAACACCGCGCACCAGTGACTGATACTGATACTGGAAATGGTATTTAGATGAGGGACGTCTACAGTGCAGTGTTGGGAGGGTTGCTTGCATCTGAAATTATAAAACCGCCATAAAGTCTTTCCTGCGTGGAATATGTCGTCGTGATGTTCTCTCCTCTTCTTTCTCGTCTCAATTCAACTGAACTCGCTCGCCACCTCGTCTCACATTTGCGGACGGGGACGACTTATGTATGTAATGTACCCCACTACATTGCACTTGCACTACTCACCAGTACCTTCTCACTCGACTGTATTACGAAATTATGCAGGAAACTTAGTCTAAGAGTCATTAGTTGGGCGGAAGTGAACCGAATCTTGACTACCAGGACCAGAACATATCTCATCATTTACCTATATCTTACGCTTACAGCCGTATCTCCAACTCTCCTATAGCTACAGCTACATCCCCACCATCCTTTCCTACTACTGTATCCATGCCTACCTATTATTCTTTTCCTCTCTCTCTCTCTCTCTCTCTCTCTCTCCACAGAGAACAGTCAGCATGGGATTCTACTCTGCTCAGTTTACAAGCCTGCAACTGACTACTGCCTACACAGACTACAAGTACCTATAGATACAAGGCTACTGACATATCCGTTGTACAATTGCGTGCTTTCAATATAACACCATGCCATACTATACTATACTAAACTCTACTGGTCTTCCTCCATTCCAACTTCTACTTGTGTATATAGTTAGTACACCCTCGCTTTTGCTACAACTCGCCGTTTTACAACCATAGTAGGATGGGTGGATGTGGATGGGAAAATGTGCGAGCGTAGAGATATGTAAAGTAGTAGTGGATTTGAGTAGTTGAGCGTGTGTCTGTGTGTCTTTGTCTGTCTGTGTTTTGACTGTGTTCAAGTGAGGCTGCGACGGCATGGTTGCATTGTAGGGAGGGAGAGTGAGAGTGAGAGTGCCAGTGAGGTATTTGAGATATAATACGACATGTAGATGTAGGTTCATTACGAGTCTGTGGAATTACTTCTCGCTCATAGGTTTTTCTGCGCTATCTCGACAAAGCCGAGTCATTTAAGAAATACTTTTACATTAGATCAGCACCAGACCAGAAAAGCCTAGTCTACATCCAAATGTGTATTATGCAAAGCACTCATGGTTCACAGTACAATGTTCACGGAGCCAGTGAAAGGGAAATATTCTTGAATTGGCGAATTTTCTCCCGTCTCCGGCTAAGCTTCCAGTTACCCACAGTACAGGGAGAGAAAGACAACGAGAGAAAGAGGGAGAGTGTGTGTGTATGAGAGAGAGAGAGAGACTTGGATGAAATAGCTAGTTGGGAAATGCAACTAGACGACCAGAAGTGAAGAAGTGAATGAGAGATAATATTATTATTAATGACAATGACAACTCTGCCATGGGACGAATGACGGAAATTTATAAAATTAAACAAAACCTAATTATAGGTACGTACAGTCTACTTATGGCTTTTCTTGCTTCCTTCACTTTCGTCTTTCGTCGCTAACTTCTTTATCCTTCGTATGCTTACGTTTACGCTTTGCATTTTACATTTAAATCCAACTATGTAATCACATCAGCTGCTAAGCTGCTAACTGCTTATGCTAACACAAGCTCATATACATAATAGACACATCTCTAACAACAAAGTAAAAGGCAGACAAGTGGCAGGGGTCGGATTTTTTTTACATTTTCATCCCACGCATATAGCAATATCTGTAAACGACTGAACACATAATGGTTCGTGGGGATCACCAGCTCAAAGATTGCAATGCAATTTTTATACTCTTTAATTGGCATTCACGCCAACCAATGTTCTTCTCAATACATCCCAAGTCCTCATCTCCCCATCGATTTTTCTCTTGTGCACAATATGCACTTGTTCTATTATATTTTCCCTAATTGTCTACAGTCAATATTCGTATCGTAGCACAGCCGTCGTTCTTGGTCTTGGTCTTTACCCAGGGTCGCAAAGTGCTTTACAGCACATTACATATGTATAGGTCCTATACATACGTAATGTGCTGTAAAGCACTTTCCTTTTGCTCGCTCTAATATTAACTTTCGCTGTACTATATGGAATTACGGAGCTATATTTGTGCTTTCAGAAATGTACACACCACATTTGCTAAGCTTCTCACTTCTATTACTTGCTTTCTTTGCCCTTGCTTGTTTACTTGAACAATATAGACGATTCAGAGAGGTGGGAAATGTACACACAGTTTGCATATGTATGTAAGTCCGCACATATGAAGGGATAAAGGTTTTCATTTAAAAATCATTTTTTAATTTAAATTTCCTTTTCCTCAAACTCTGTGAAGAAATATGGAAATTAGATTAACCGTACACCCGCCAGGAACTCACTTTTCTCATCAGCTCTGTTTTTGTCACTGCTAAATAATCTTCAGTAAACCTTATCAGAGCAATAATTGCATATCGTCGTTGAAGAATGAAAAAGAGCTAAAT
>JAAXYX010002057.1:0-19201 GCA_036851915.1 Ptenothrix huangshanensis | reverse complement strand
CTTAACACACTTGCAATTATAGATGCACACGCAAACTCCAACTGGTTGTGTAACTGAACGTGTACGTGTACGTGTTGCCGGGCGAAATCTCCACAGAGGAGTCAAGTGGGGACAAACGAATGCTTTGGCTCTACTTGTGAGTTGTGAGTTGTTTTGTCTCTGTACTCATTCCCAGCTTCCAGTTCCTACTTTGTCATTGACAAATACTCTTGGCTCCCACTTTTATTCCACTTTATTTTACCTTATTTTTTATTTTGACACACAATGTTTTATTTCCCTTCCCCTGGCCGCCAAGTGTTTACATTTTTACATCGACATCCACCTTAATCGCCAGTATAGTAATATCTCCATCTCTATGTATGTCTCTATTCTCCGTATTGGAATTAGAATTGGAATTAGAATTGGAATTAGAATTGGAATTGGAATTGGAATGGGAGGACGGATGAACATGTACCTAAATACATACAGATACATGCAATTCCCTCCATGCATGTTATAATCAGTCTGTGAACTTGGAGTATACTTAAATCCCACTCTCATCCTGTGTACCTCAATGCGTTCACAATTCTCCACACGTCAATGTCAACGTCAACGTTGAGCTGTTCGGGTTTGATTTGACAGACAGTGTCAGTGTGCGATAATGGAATGAGATGCAAATTGAAATTATTCCTACAAGTTGTACCAGTAAATGCACAATTTGTTCCACCTCAACTTTACTTTTCAGTAGCTCTTTATCTCCATTATTTTTTCTCCTCCGAAAACTGACAAGGAAAATCCTAGTCTCGGATCATAATATCCTAACAGTGATTTATTCCACCTCAACTTTACTTTTCAGTAGCTCTTTATCTCCATTATTTTTTCTCCTCCGAAAACTGACAAGGAAAATCCTAGTCTCGGATCATAATATCCTAACTGTGATTTATTTATTGTGGTATGAACGGGACGATTTTGATCACAATCGCAATCACAATCACAATCGCCATCATCATCATCTGCATCTTCATCATGATGCAGTCAAGGAACAAGTCCTGCTTGAGAATCTGAGCAAATTCCCATGCATTATGTAACTAAGTGAATTATCTGTCGTTAAACTGCACATTTTTAGGGCTACAGCTGCACACGCTCGGAGAATTGAAATTCAAGGATTCGTAGAAAAATTGAGTTGGGTCGTTGTCGTTATGCTGCATTGTGCATGGATGGAATGAGTGTGTGTATGTGTGTGCACGGTGAGACATGGAGTTGGACAGAAGTCGGATGAGTCATGGCCTTTGAGATGATATTGGGAATATGGTGAATATGGATAAGGACATGGACTGCACCCATATCTGGTTGTCTGTAGGAAAAGTTTACAACGTAATTATGTATTGTGAGAGGAGGAGAGGAGGTGAACATTGCACACAGGCTCCTCTGGATTCCGATCTCGATCCTCAACTCAATCTCATCTCACTCAATCGAGCTGGAATAACGTAAGAATGGGAGCGGGAGTTATGCGGATGATTCACTTACAAGGTTGATCATACGATGACTATTGGTAATTTGATTTGTATTCATGAATCATGATGACATGGTTCATGGTTCCGGTATCATGTCGGTATCTGGCCGCTTCCAGTACCAGTACCAGCACCAGCACCAGCACCAGCACCAGTGCCATTGCCAGTGCCAGTGCCAGTGCCAGTGCCACTTTTTGACAACGTCGGGAGTTTGGGGAAGGAGACGGGCGACGGACAAATAGAAGTGCCTACGTAGTATTGCTATTGCTAGTAGTAGGTGATCCCAGAGTGGATCTCGTCTCGTTCCACTTGAACTTGACGTAAAGGCGAGAGCGGGAGGAAATTGTCAATAAGAAAGTCCAAGTATAGTCAAAGTGCAGGGCTGTGACTGTGACTGTGACTATGACTAGGACTATGAAACTATGAATATGAATCGCGGAATTTATGATGATTTTCCTCTGCACCGTACTCTCCTCTCCTCCCACTTGGTTCGTCGATTCTCTTCCCATTCACGACAACGACATGTGGCCTCTGTCTATGTCGAGAGTTATATTAGAGCTGGGCTATGGCTATGGCTATGGCTATGGCTATGGCTATGGCTATGGTGTATGGGCCGTGGCCAAATCGACTTATCGTTAGTGAATAAATTACATTATTATGATTTTGATCGTGTTCATGACATGATGATAATGCTGTAGCGTAGCGTGCCTTTTCAGTGTTATCAGAGTGAGCTTCTCAATCGTATAATTATATCTGTGTGCATTCCCAAGTCCTGCTTCAATTCAAGTACCTACGTTACGTAGATACATCTTAGGATTGTGATTGTGACAGCTACTGAAGACCCACACCTCATTATAAACCCGGTTCTTGAACATGACCTGTATCAGAATCAGAAGAAGTGGCCTATTCTTAATATTCCATTACACGCTTACTTACCTGTGGAACCTTCTTCCTTAATTAGAGATTAACTGTAGGTCTTCGCCGGTTTTCTTCCTTTCCTCCAAGTCCAACCTACCATTACCGTGGCCGTGGAGTTGGCTTGAGTTTGAGTTGCATTGCATTTGAATGAATCGATAGGATTGAGACACATCAACATCATGCAAGTCGTTGTCGTTGTCGTTGTCGTTGTCGTTATTAGCCATCACATGGTGGATGATATGTCGCATTGGGAGAAATAGAAGGAATACTAATATGTGAATAGTAATGAAGCTAAGAGCTTCATTATTATTCGCATTCTATTAGACATGCCACATTTAAACATGGTTGTCAGACTTGGTTAATATTTACATGATTTTAGACTTTGTAAACTGATATTGGGATTAGGACTGTAAATATTAATTTGGATGCTATGTGCAGGCTATGTACAGCTTGAGGACTGAGGATATGGAGAGATGGGAATGGGACGCTGCGCTTACCTCACGTCTAAGATACATGCGATGCGAATATGTGAATGAACTTTCAAGTATAAGGTTAATACGAGCGTTTAGTTTAATTAAACATTGGGTATAGAGATTAGAAGGCTAATTTTTGTTGGGTCAAGGCTTTCAGGAAAGCTTTTATGGTGGGCTTGGGCTTACGATTATAGCCATAGCCATAGCCATAGATTCTGCCATGGGTTTCCATCAACCCACCGACATTATATTTGCTTTAGTTGTTTTCAAAAATTGTGATGTAAACAAAGCGCTTGGCTCTCGTGCATAAATCAAAGTATAGAATCAAAGCGTATTTTTGATATTTAAAAGCTTCGTGGTAAATATAGTGGGAAATTATGAGCTATTGAATACGTAATTGGTGGTGTAGCCTTAACCCCTAGCACTGTTGACAGGTGTATGTAGCTTCCCTTCTATCGACGCTGATCAAGTTCATGCAAAAACGGTTAACCGGTATTCGTTCACGAGGACAAGGCAAGTGTAGAGAAGAGAAGTATAGGACAAGTCCCTCCCTATACTATGTGCCTATGTATCTATGTATGTATGTATGGATGTATGTACGCATGTATTTTTACATTGGACCGGAGCAGCAAAGCAAAGAGTACGTCCATAAATCTTGTACACGATTTTAGAAAGGCTAGGGGTAAATTATAGGATGTTGGAGTTGGTATTGGTAGCATATGGTTGGCATTTAGATATCCTGCTAGTGGTAACATGTGTTTGTGTAGTCTACATGTATGTATGTATGTATGTATGTAGGAGCAGAGCAGAGAGTCTCTCTTTAGTTACTGTTACTAGTAAGATACCGAGGTCTACGCTATTGGTTATTAGTATATGCGTAGGTGTACGAGATTTAGTTGCTGTTGAAATGTCCCAACATGCTGCGTACATGCCACTGCCACTGCCAGGCCAGAGTTGTTTTCAGACTACATTTGATTTCCCCACGAAGCGACTCACTATCAGTATTTGGGAGCAAATATAGACACGATATTATTTTAGAAGCATGTATAATTATGTATTTATCTTTCCTCCACTGGCAGAGTATTTTTATCAGATCATTAATACTTATGTGTGGAAATTATTGCATAAAACCATGCTATAGCCTCCACACACACTATAATGAACGTATATATATATATGCATATATGTCCGATGGAGTTTGGTAAAAGTGTCAATAAAGTTTGCCTTTTCTTTGACTCCCACGGAGAAAGAGAATAGAAGAGAGAGGATAGGAACGAGTTAGAGAGACTAGTGTCGTTGTCGTTATATTTGATAGATAAAATTTAGAATATAAGGCAAGAATCCTGATCCTGTCTTGTCTTGTCTTGTCTTGTCTTGTCTTGTGTTATGATTTCGTCCGTGTCCTAGACTCGCTTTGAAGAAACCTGCTTTGGGACTACGACGCAGTGTAGTGAGTAGAGTAATTGTAAGTGCTATAGACGGCAGACTGTAGACTGTAAAGTGTAGACTGTAGACAGTGAGGTGACTCAAGAGCATACCTGTATAATTCATTGTGGCATGTGTTGACTGACTCCTGACTGATGGTTGGATTGCGATCGTACATAAATATCTGGAGTCTACTGTACACAAATGCTATCTCGATTCAAGTTTAGTCTGAGAATGAGAATGTGTGTGCGGTCAGACCTACTGGATTGGATTGGGTTGGATTGGATTGGATTGGGCACAGACGACCAGACAGAAATATCATTTAAAAAGCGTTCTGGTGTATTGATCATGACCATGACTTACTATGGCGGAAGAGAAAAAACTGCGTACTACAACTACGGCCCAGACAGACGAGTATTATGTTATGTTATGTTATGTAGTTTCATTCCAAGTTCCAAGTCCAGTCGTGTATGCATGTGAGTATGTAATGTATGAATGGTTTTGATACGGAAAATGTGCATGTGTTTACGATACAAGTGTGGAAGTGCCTACATATTAGTTGGTTATTTAGTTTTAGTTGTAGGTTGTAGGGCAGTTGTACTCGTGTACGATATATTCACATAGTCACATCGTTATTTCCGATATAAATGGTAAATGGTAAATGGTAAATGGTAAATGGTAATGGTAACCTATAGGGGCAGATTAGGAGTTGGACTGCCAAGCCAAAAGCCCACAGTATAGAATGGAATACGAGTCGATTTTGGCGTATAAAAGTACTTAAAAGGATAAGTAACAGGCAGTAAAGTAGACTCGATTCGATACTCTCGATCTCGATCTAAACTTCCAGCACTCACCATTCACTTTACATTTACATACAGTCAGAGTCAGACAAGCTTACAACTTAACAACCACTGGCATTTTCTTACGCTATGTGATAACTACACGTACAAGTACAAGTAAAGTACGGCATTCGTTTATATATTCACTTAGTATTACTTACCCAAACTAATATGATTATTATACGCAGGTAGGTGCACCTTTCCGAGCATTACAGTGCTCGTAGATATCACTTGATCTTATTTTATGCGATATTACCTGTGCCCACCTTGTAACGAGAACGATATAGATATATATATATATATATACAGTATATATATTAGACGTAGGTACCTATATAGACATAAGTCTTGACTATAAATGTTGACAACAAGTAGGTAGGTATATTCATTTCGGTTTCGGGCAGTTAGTTACGTGGCGTGGTTAGATGGGTTTAGGTAAGCAGGTAAATGAACAAGTCGATGAAACCAAAGGGCAATATTAATAAGACGTTGAGTTGAGCGATATAAGAGTGAGGTAAGAGTACAAACATCATGATTGAGGGAAGATATGGGAATGATATGGAAACCACTACTACTATACAGAATACTATGTATTCCAACTTTACTTCACACCACTACCGTCAAACTTTCGCATGATCATGATACACATCAGTCCAAAGGTGTCCCTTTGACTTACCCTGAATAAAATACCCTAATTTCCACGCTCAAAAATCCCCCTTCTAATTTCATAAAAAGGGGTCCCATTTTTTAAACCCTATCACATTTTTAATTTGCTTATTATATTTACTGTATTTTTTTGCAAAATCTTAAATCTTAAGTATTTTTTCATACATTTTTATTATTCCTTACTTCTAACGTGCATAATCCGCCAACGTGTCCAGCTTATATTTCTACATTTTTTTCGAGAATACCCTTTTGCACTACCCTACTTTTCTGGGTTAGATGTTATCCAACCTACCCTTCCCTAGTTTTGTTCCGCAAGATTGGGGAAGAGTAGCCTATTTTTACACCTATTTTTAGACCCTATTTTTCTATAGGGTACCACCTTTGCATAAGCCCATTCATGTAGGTACGTACCTATCTGTCTGCTCTCTTTACGCTTGTTCTTAGGTAGGTACCTTTTATACTTTTATTGTCTGTGGTATGAAGGATGGAGTTGGATTTGGAGTTGGAGTTGGAGTGGGAATAGACAAGTCACCAAAGCCAAAGCCAAAGCCAAAGCCAACGCCGAAGCCGAAACCAAAACCAAAATCAAGCAGACCGTAGGAATAGGGATGAAAGGGAAATACATAAAACAGAAGGCCGAGGAGTGACTGCGACTGTGAGGTAAACTGAGTGAGGGTAACCGATAGCAGGTATCTGTCTAATATTTGTACAGTCATAAATAAGTATAACTTATTCAGGTCTAGATGTTTATTTTGTGAAAACGAGCAAATAATAGACTTGTGTTGTCACACGAGTATCTACCAGAATACAGAACCAACAATAGTTTCGCTAATTCCATTGAATGTCAAGTTACAACAACCAGCACGGAGACAGTGCAGACAGTGCAGAGTACAGAGTACAACGTCTGTCTATACATTCATACATGGCATTCGTAATGAATATTTATGCCGAAATTGGTAGCATAAATGATTTGGAATTAACTTGATCAAGATCATGTTCATGTATTACATTGACATTTTGCAGGAATGCGAATGCGAGTTACATACCTGTGCGACAACAAATGATGCATATGGGAACATTAGCATAATAATAGTATAATTCTCGGTATTAAGTACATCTCATATACATTGGAACTTGGAACTTGATATGCAGCCAACACATGTACCGGCAATTTTTTAAACCATGTGTTCCCGGGCATACCAAAGTAGGAGAGAAAAACTTTATTAAGTCATCAGCAATTGCCCAAAGGACGCATCATACAATCTCTTTTTGGATGAAGTATGTATATGATGAGGTAATTACTTCCACTTACTGCATATACTTCTTTAGTATTAGGCTATCGCTATCGGAATGACATGGTGGTTGTAAAGGATGGATTCTCTGATAGAATAGTTAAAACATTATGTTGTGATTAATTGCATATTTATTAAAGCAGTTTAAATCAGGCTGGAAATGGTTAAAGTTTTAATTTTGTTCCCTGGACTATATTCCATGATATCTCTGATTGGTTACAAATAAGTTCAGCTTTTGACAGTAGCCAAAGTCATGACTTCGGATTCTTTCTCGGTCAAACAGTGCCTGCACTGGATACCATCTAGGCTCCGTCCTCTGATGACTCTTACACTGGTAACAAAGGAATTCATTTTATATTTATAATTTAGGTTATTCATTCATATTGGCAATTCAGTCTTGTTAATAGAACTTTTATTGCCTTTTGAATTATCTTCAACATCATCTAAAAAGGTTCACATGACCAATTTGGGGGGGGGGACTTTGTTAGATATACTGCTAAGGAAATGAAAATGAAACAACTAGCACCCCCCTCCCCAAAATTAAAACCCAGCTACACACCTGCCGGCGAGACAGACACAGACCCAGTTCAATGGTAGTGTGTGAATTGAATTTTCTACCTTCATGTTTAGAAAATCGTTTTCGTTTTTATGTTGGTATTTGTACAAGCTACCCCGCCGGTAGAGCTAATGGAGAACAACACAAGATAATTAGTAGCTAATGCTAACAGTAATTAATGATAGGGATACCTACAATTAGTCAACGTGATATACCGGATGACTTTTCACTTTTCAGTTCCACGCTTTTTCCCATGAATGGTAGTGAAAATGTGGGAAGAAAATCAAATGGATACATTATTATTTTAAGACAAATGTGCGATATTTAAACAAGTTTATTTGCTAGACAAAAAATGTTACAAGGCTCAAAGCTAACTTGATGTTATATTATCATGCTGCTCCAAAAGCCTTTCTTGTGACAGCTCTGAACCCGAACTTAATTAGCCAATAAGAATATTCAGTCGACGATGATACCTAATAATATGTTATGAAGGAATCTACTTGAATGAATGAGGATCGCTAATTTTTCGCCCAATGACTTACTTTAGCACAGTGAATACATAGGAAGAGTAGGAAAACCATGCAGGTATAAAATTATAGTGTTGCGTCCGTTGTTAACAAATAAAGACTAGACTGTGGTATTGTGGAATCCTGTTAGTAAAGACATTCCTACTTTTGAGTTATCCTTTGATAATCAGAGCACTTTTTTTCTTCCTTTATTTTCACATAGACTACACATGGCTTCGCAATTCTGTAGTCGTTGATTTACACACTTTAATAATCAATACACTCTTGGGTTACAAGTACTAAGTACAGAGTTTTGCCCACACAATAAGCGTAGAATATGAGGGAAAACGTTGCGTTTACAGTTTTGTTGCTATGTATAAAGAATAGTGAATAGTGGGTCTATAAGTCTAACATTAAGCAAGTCTGAGAACTGTTTACGTCTACAGGATATGGATATGGATATGGAAGAGAGTAAGAGAGCACGATACTGTATTTGTCTATGCATAAATACTTATTATGTTCAAGCTCCATTGGTACAGTAAATCGATTATCATGGGAAAATAATAAAAAGCCAATTACAGTTGAATGGACATTAATATAGTTTTTGTACTACTCAATGTTAGAGAGTGGAGATGCGATGAATATTCTTGTTTGTGGGGGAAAACTTTATTCCACATCTATTTACGTCAGTCAAATTACCAAAATGCAAACAATTCATTAATTATATGGTGAACGAGAAAGGACATATTTGGAGAATGAAGAAGTCGTATCAATTATTGAGAAATAATTGTGAATGAAATAGTGCAATCAATAGTACATTATGATTAGTCGTGGGTTTACGCTGAACTCTAATCAAAGGAAAGGAAAGGAAAGGAAAGGCAAGGAGCGGTTTGCACGGCTCTAAACAGACGCTCCTTTGTAAAATTCTTGTTATAAGAATAGTTGATAATAATAAATGATTGAGCAATGTAGACTACAATCAAGCAGACACTAAAGGCGCAAAGGCTGACGGCAGCGGAATAACTGACCCTGACGGAGAACGAGTCAATGTAATCTGCGAAGGAACAAAGTACGAACGGACCGACCGAAGTAATGCATTGTCTTTGACTAGCAAATTAGTATGGTACATAACCCTACTATGTATATACTCACATAATAATCTATGCCTAGGAATGTAATGACTTCAGTGGGTAGTTGTAGTTGTATTTTTGTAGTTGTTATAGTGAGTAATAGGTATGTATGTAGTGTGGACCAAGTGGAACAAGAAAGTTGAATTAGGAATGCTGTTATTGTATAGTATCAGTGATTCGTAATCGTATTTAGTCGTAAAGCAAATGCAATGGCGCATGGCGAATTCAGCAGAATTTTCTCCTCCTCGTGTCCAATACAAAAATGCAAGATATGGAATAAGACCGGTTGCTGGAAGGCGTTTAGCATTAGCATTAACAACAACGATTATTTAACTCGTAATAAGACTCAAGCTTTGAATGAGCTTGATCCTGATCCATGGACCATAATATACTATAGCAAGCAACATGATACAGACACAACTGCAACGCTGCCCACCAACACAACTTCACTACCTACTATTACATCTGTGGAAAGGCTTCACATAATTTACATGCAAGGAAGCCACAGAGACGGAGTAATAAGAGTGCCAGTGCACCGTCCAGGGATTCACTACAAATGATACAAATACAAATTGCGGCCGAACCTTACTGCCCAGTCTTTACATTCTCAAGTCGTAAAAAATAATTCTTGTTTATACGAAAATTAGTATTAATCACACACACACCAACACCTGCGTGCAATTTCGACGGAATCTTTTCCTTATCACGAGTTCTCTTCCCGAGCAATAATGATATCACCTGTGCCTGTAATGCAGAGCAAGCTACCTACGTTATTCGCATTCCATGATTAAGAAGGAGCTTCCGGCAGAGAACATCTTATCGTTAGCTTAGATTTAGATTAAATAGCAATTTGGCCTAACCCGTGGCAGAAGCCCAAAGCCACCATATGCTGAAGGCAAGAGTCGAAGGACAAAAGGTACACGTCCGCTGTACGAAAGGTGGAGAATTGATCATGTAATTTATGAACTATCCCCAAGTCGGTCAAGTGTTGTGTTATGTGCAATGTGTACTTCTTGGAAATATGAGATTGTACATGGAACGCATCGGTGAGGATTTCAGTTTGAGCAAGTCCAAGTGCTAGAGTGAAGAGTAACGAGCGAGTGAGTAATAATAATAATACTCCCAACTGCAACACAAAACACAAAACACTCGGTGTGCTCTGGCTACGTGCAATTTTGTTTTGTGTATATCCATGGAGTGGAGTAGGAATGGGAAAATAGTGGAGGGTACAGAGGATTCATCGTGATGTGATGAGCTTGTGATGTGCATCTCATGCTCATTGTTTGGATGGACATGATGCGATGGGATGTAATGGAAATATGCATGGTATGTAGGCAGGGAGTATGTAGAGACGTGGTCGCCTTGGTACTTGGTGGTTGAGCAGTGCTGGGTAGACCGGCACAAGTACTCGTTACAACTTCGGTACACTATAAAAGTGGCATCTTATAAGGATAATTAAATGAACAATCAATGATCTCTGCTCAAGGATATATTAAAAATACATGGAACTAACAAGATGTTGATTCCAAGACTGCTTCGGAAGATGTTCTCGTTGGCAGCTAAAGTGCATCCCGAAGCCTGTGGGACAAACGAGGGATGTTGTTGTGAGGACGGTGCGGAATCTCGTTCTGGTTGTGGTTCTGGTGCTGGTACTGGTTTCCAACATGAGTGCATCATGTATGGCGTGGCTGAGGTAATTTGTTTGGAGTGTACTTGTAGTTACATAAGATAGGAATGCGATTTGCAATGTGCAGAAATGTAGTGTGGCGAGTGGGACTTTAAAGGAGCAAAGTGGAATATCCAAGAACGGCTTGCTTCCTGTGGCAACTCTGATTTCTCAGAGGAGCAGAGTCTGCCGGCATAAGTAAGGAAAGGTGGATTGGACGGTGGAAGGAATGGGAGATTGGAAGGCAGAGCAGACGAGCCAGTGGGAAGCAAAGCAAAGCGAGCAGACAAAGACAAAGGCAGGAGAGAGAAGGAGAACCGTGAGAAAGCTTTTTACGCGCCCATTCATTCATTCAATCAAGAGCTACTCTGACTGGCGCAAGGATCGCGCGTAGCCCCGACGAGGTATGCCTTGGCTGAGAGTGGCCGTTGCTGGGAATGCTGCGGAGGGGCGGACTGCAGACGCTGGATTCTTTTCCGAGGCACTGTAGGCCTCCACGAGGAGCCGGAGAGACGAAAGACCAGAGACAAGGACATGAGGACAAGCCGGCATTTGGAGAGAAGAAAACAGAGAAGCGCGTATACGAACACAACACCAACCGGTTTCCTCTCTGTATCTTGTGTTGGCACACAGAGCGTAGTATAGTGGACGGGTATAGTGCTATAGTGCTTCGTGGGGATGTTGGTCGAGGGGTGGAGTTGGAATTGGCAGGGGTGGTGGCGCGGGGCTAGGAGAGCGTAGCGGAGGCGCCGCGTGGACCAAAGTGTGTCCGAGGGTTGAGCCGATCGCGGCATGTGCGGCTAAAAGAGCGGTTGGAGTTGAGGACTTTGTTGGCTGAGACAGCGGACCCCGTAGGTAGGAGCTGTAGGGAGAGACGGCAGAGGATGATCCCCCGTGAACATTTCCAGGGCAGAGAGAAATGCTCCATCTTCTCATTCACTCGGCTGCTGCTGGCTGGCTGGTTCGTGAAATAAGTTGACTAGTGAGTCTGCAAAGTGCTTCTGTGACTTGAGTATTTGACTCATTCCGCTGTGCTGGGTTTACATTGTTTTTTGGCAAGAGAGACGAGACACCACATACTCTGTGAGTGGAGGTGGTGACTGGTGAATACTTGAATCTAGCATTCTAGAACCAGACATACGCAGCCGGTAGGTTTTTCTAGGCGATTGCGATTCCTAGTGCTTCTCCCAATTCAATCCTCTTGGAAACTCAGTGTTCTCTATTCCAGAGAAATTCAAGTGATTTTTAATTTGTGACAATACAAGTGTGACATCATGCCCGTTGGGCAAGCAATGACCGACCCGGAGGTGGTCTCGGATTCTACTCGAAGGGTAAGAGACTTGCAATATTCCTTTTTCAAACTCGTTCGAGGAAATATGTGTGTGGTGAGAGGAGAGTCTACTTTTCTGGCCGGCCGGCTTTTCCCCTTCGCATGTGTGCATATGGGCACGAGTCTTGACTGCCGTCCATATGGATCTTCCTAACAGCAACTAATCAGCTATTTTGCTAATGGCTAATAGCTATTTTCGAATTCCGATTCCAGCGTACAACCATTCTAGATTCCAGAGTCGGTGTGTATATGTACAGGAGGCATTAGGCAGTGGGAAATGAGTGCCATTCAAAGAACAATCTGTGCAACCTATTAAACATATGTGGAGGTAGACGAGATTTTTTTATATGCACTACGAGCAAGGAGTATGTGTAGTGTAAAGTAAAGCTGGTTGTTGGTGTTAACCTCGTAGTAGGTACACAACGAGTTCTAGTTCTCTGATCCAAAGCCGGCAAACATTCCAGATTGTTTAATTATATGTTGTACGTCGCAAGGGAGCAAGTTGTAATAGTAGTAACAACAATGCAATCGAGAATGGCCTAGTGCTGCCATTGTCACAAATACTAGTCCATTGTTACAGTCAATGTGTGCGGAGTAGTGAGTAATGAGTTGTTATTTTCGTATTAATTCCATGATGGATGTAAAAAAACTAGTTCCTGGAATATCGTCACAATTTAATAGCAAATAGTGCTGGGCTGTATAGGACGTAGTTTTGTAGCGAGGATTTGGAAGGAATAGAACGTATGAACGTTTGAGTTGAGCAGAGCATGTGAGTCGGTGTCGGCTTATAGATAACTCCGTAAACGAACTATAAGAGGAGTGTGGCTCGTGCAGATTCCGGGTATATCTAGTAGATCGTAGTGGTATAATAGTTTGCGAGGCATTTCGACTACATGCGGCCTGTGTATGTGTACACACATGATTATTGTGCTTGGATAGGGAAGTAGGAAAGGAAGGACGGAGAAGCACATATTGAAGCAAGTAGAAGTAGGTACGAGTCAAGCTGCTGTAGACGAATTCGTGGAGGAATAAAAACGTAAGTTGGTCTTGTAGCCACGAGTACCCTGCCTGGGTTTATTTGCCCGAGACGCCGGCGTCTGGCGCATTCCTCATTTATATCACAACCGTTTCCCCGTGAGTCACAACTTTTATAGGAAGATAGGTAGCTAGACATATAAGTGTGTGAGTGTAGTTCTGATACCGGTTTCGTCTACAATTACCAAGACCTGGAATGAGAGACGCAGCTCCAGTGTACGTCGTTATGTAGGTGGTATGCTCATGCCTACTTACATACGTACACGGGCATAACTTGTAAACTGTTCGTGGCGGGGTCATAGAAAGTCGGAAAGAAGTCGTAGCAGAGTACGAAAATGGTTAGACTTGGAACGACCGAGTTGTCTGGTTGTGAGTGCGGAGGAATATACGGACTAGTTTGTGAACTTGAGAAGTTGTACAATATCTGTATATCTACTTCTCCAAAGTACGACTAACACTATTAGCAAGGTAGACGGGCTCACTCGGTTTTGTTGTAGCAAAGTAGGAACTAACACACTTGCCTCTTCCTCTCTTGCACTTGTCGAAATATAGTCGGCAGGTAAATATTACTTTCCAGTGGCATGTACAACGTACGGTTAACCGGTTCCTGGCAACTCACTCGCTATTCTGTCCTTCTTCCGGCTCACAGTTTTCCCCGTCTCGGTCTTTTTGGTTGTCGTGTACGAAATTATCGTTCGCAAAACGTTCGTGATGCGTCCAAACAATCCCTGCCCATATTGTCAATGCATGTTTTGACACAGTATTTGTGTATTTAGGTAAAGGTCTTCGACTCCCGCCGAAAGCAAAGGTGGGTAGAGCCCCAAGCTCGAATCCCGCCAACACCGCCCCGCTCACCGACAATTCCCGAACCTCTTCTCGACGACTTGCTGGAACTATGGAGCGGATTGGATGAGCCGAGTTGTAAACAGCATGATATCTCCCTTCATTCTGCTCTCAGCTCCCTCGATTTTGACGACTATCAATCTCATGGTGAGTGAGACGTAATTTTTATTTCCCCGTTTCTGTCTTAAGTCTGTACACTTGTCTGCACAGAGAGAATCGCACTTTTCCTTATGGACTCAACATAATTACGACGGTTCCAAGTAATATCGACAGTCAAGGGTTTTCTACCGCTGTTCGCTGTAACCACACGTGTCATTTCGAATGCCGGCATGAATGTCGATTTAATGAGATACATTTCGTATGCCGGTAGTAATGTCAGTTATAAGGAAACACTTGTCTTCGTTAGAAACGCATTGGATTGATTAAAATGTGCATAGGATAGTTAAAATGACAACGGCTGCATTCTTCTTGCAATTCACAATTAGGTAAAATGTTTATGTATGTACTAATGTGTAAAGGCAGAGCTGCCTGCATTCGTTTTACAGCTGTTTATAAACAAGAGTTGATGCTTGGTATGCATTTTCCAGAATTAGATAATATTTTGTTTGCACATAAGTACTTAGTATATAACATTAACTAGAAAATGTGGATGTTCACAATAGCAGTCACTTCTTGGAATTCTCGTGTTTACTTTTGTATTACCTAAGTATGAACTGAAGCAGAAAAGTTTTACTTTAAACTTCTTGTTCACTTGTAATGGCCAAATTGCGTTTCCTACTTAAGTTTCTGAGACATAATTAGGGAAGAGGGTATCTCCGAGATACGTAATTATATTATGCTCTTTTCGTGTGGGTATTGTGTTGAGGACCATTTATTAGTTATTGGCAGTGCGATAACCTTTTTGTGTGCAGTAAGTGGAAGGCTACGAGATGATTCTGGTTGGTCTTTGTGGAGGAGGATGCTTGTTCTTGTTTGTGTACATACAATAAGTGCGTACTTACAAATTGTGGAAATATGTATATGCATGCGAGTTGTGGTTGTCATGACAATGACCATGGAGCAGAGGTGAGTATGTGAGCATTAGCAGTAATTAGCATCTGTGATGTTGAAACGAGCGAAATGTGACCTGTTGCTTGTGTTTACACCAAATAGTGGAAATGGGCGAGGATGACACCGGTGATATGGAAACAACAACAGCAGAAGATGAGGACCTGCTCGATCATCTGCTCACATACTCTTTCGATGACTCTCCTCCTCCCACAAATCCAGCTTCTCCCCGAGAATCAACAGACCAAGAATCAGACATACCGGAAAATATTCCGGTATACACGACCTTGGAACATCACGAGGAAGATGACACAGATATGGAATTGGAAGACTTTGATCGCTACCCTAAAACTGAACCAATCACATCCGAATTCACAAGTCATATATTTGATAGTTTATTCACGACAATGATCACTGAAGAAGACGATAGCGAAAGTGAAGATCTATCTTTTAGTTACGGCAGATTGGGTGATGGTATTGAAATCAAACATGACTGCATGTGGGCTGGTTCCTGTCAATCCGAAACACATCAAGATTTATTTGACGAATTTTTCGGCAACGTTACTGTAAAACATGAATATGAGGAAGAAGTGGAATACGATATCGCAAGTAATCCAGAAGAAGATCAAGAAGACAGTCTGGGAGAAGAACTAGAAGAAGAATCTAATTTAGAAGTAATGAGAAATATAATCATGAGTGATCATTCGTACGCTTTTAATGGGGTCGGACCTGTACAACAGCACCAAAGTTCTCAGCCAGTGCAACAATCATGTTCTTCTGCTCAATCCCAACATCAACATGCTATCCAAGGTAATTTCCTCCATTTCCTCATCTACTGTTAGTCCAGCCACCGCACACACGCATTATTGTATTCACGTGTATTCTGATTTTTCACGTCTTTATAAATGTCCTTCGTCTAATTGACACTTGACTTACTGCGTTCTAATGTTAAAGCTGTTGAAGTCTACCTATAATTATTGGAACTCTAGACTTCACAGCATGAACTCGAACTTACGATCAGATTTCACTTTCAAACTGACAAAACAAGCAATAGCTAATTCGTCAATAATAGGTGGGTTGTAAAATTCCAACTTGCTAGTAGTCAAGTACCAATAGATACAGATGGTTATCAGTAGTTAATGTAGATAGTCAGGAATAGCATATATCATATCCGTCAATAATTAAGCTTCAATTTTTGTGCTCTTAAGCAATCGTTAAGAGACATGTTACGTTATCCTCCCCTAGATTTACTTATTTTATAGTATTTCAACAGTTGCTCGTTTAATTACTTCCATGTCAGATTCAAGTTTCCTAAATAAACCTGAATCCAACTTTTTAGTATGATTATGGACTTACAAAGGATGGAAACTAAACTGAAGTTTAAAACTGATAGAATTTAAAATTCACATCTGTTTTGGATAGATTTTTTCAGATCCATAAATTATTCTTCTGTAACAAGAAACTAAACCTACAAGTAAAATGTGATGACATAAAAATTGAATTGATTTTTCATTATGAATTCATCCCAATAGTAATTATATCAACTTATGATTACGTCTTTCTTCACAGCTAACAGCAGTCTCTGATTTTTTCGAACGCTGTAGTGTTTTAAACTTCGTTTTGCTATTTTAGAATAGTTGACGAAAATTTTGATTATGGAATAAAAAACAGTAGCAGCACGTAATTAACACATTTCGCATTTAATTAATTTCCAAGTGTCTGATTTGTCAATTTTTAATTTATTTGAAATGTGTTTTGAACGTTACCCCATATTGCTACCAATAATGTCTTATAAAGGTGTAAAATAACGCCAATTACACCATTAGTATCTATATCTCACACATTTTGACTCGTAGAGAGCTCCTGATTTCCGTATTACCGAGCTTGAAGATAGCTAAGTTAAGTACCTTTGCGTTAGCTGTTGCTAAGTCAGTATGGAAAGAAATCAAGGTCTAAGTGTTACTGAACACATTGCAGAATCAATAATACTTTGCTGTCTTAATTTGCAATTCATTCGTTGAATGATTTTGCTTTTAATAAATGATGAAAACTCAAATGCTCTTTTGACTGGAGACGTTAATTGTGATGTGTTTCGTTTGACTTACCAGGAATCCTGTTGAAAGAAGAACAATCAGAATCGTCACCGAAGAAAACAAAAATTTTAGTCCCATTAAAAGACCTAATGGAGACGCTGCAGCAGAAATCCTACCTTGTTGCCCCCCTGGGACCAGGCAAGAAAGTTATTCGACTCACCGGAAACGGCGAGACTGTCAAAGGTACATTATTATTGCTATCGCTTGCAAAATATTTAAACTTGATACCGTAGGCCAGTTGAAACTGTGTTGATAGTATGTTTTCTTGAAAGTATGCTCTGGCATCTCAATAAATATTGCAATCAATCAATGTAGGAGTCAACATGTGTTGATAGTTTTTTCCATTAAAAATTACATCTTTGCTACCTTTACCATTGGAAGATACGCGTTGATTCGCGTAGTAACAATATTTATAGTAGCTTGTTGTTATTGATGTTGTTTTGTATTTGTGAAGACTTGATGGCTAATGACGTGTATTTTTGTGGATTACAGGAGTCTTAGACTTGGGAGCTCAGTTCAAATCAACGGTGTCTACCTCGTCGGGATCATCGTCTTCAGGTTCACTGTGTTCGTCTTTGTCTGTGGGAGGCGGGAAAGGAAGTTTAAACAAAAAGCCTGCGTCAAAGATGAAGAAGGCAATTCACAAACCTAAACAAGAGTTATCACCAAGTTCACCAGTAACTAGTTCACGCACCTCCCCTTCATCTCATAGTAGTAGTAATAGTAGTAACAGTTCATGTGGTACCAATGGAAGCAGTCCCCTCACAACCGTTGGTGGTAAACCTCGAAAAGCCAAGGCACATAATAACATGGAAAGAATGCGACGAATTGACCTTCGGAATAGTTTTGATACTCTAAAGAAGTTAGTTCCCCTTTTAAATAAAGCAAATAAGTGTTCCAAAGTTGAAATTCTGAAGAGTGCTACAGATTACATAAATGCATTGAAAACAATTGAAAAAAGAATTATTCGCGAAGAAAGTGCCCTGAAAAGCAGAAATGAGAATTTGCGGAGTAGATTATCAAGTCTTACCTCGAATTAGATTTGTAGTGTAAAATAAGTAAATACCTAATCGTAAGTAGAAAGTATAGAATGTTATTATTATTGTTAAAATTAGTATATTATTATTATTCTTAATTAATAATTTCTAACAGAATTATGTTTACCGAGAGCATCAACTTATAATTTTCAGTATATTGAATTATTATTATTCATTATTTACAGATACATAAGAACGTTTATGTCTTTACGTTTACCACTGAGTAGTAGTTTTACTTGAGACTACTCGATTATCATTATCATGATTAGTACATACGCCTAAATGCCTCTACCTATAGGTTTAGACTTTTTTCCTTATCCGTACATGGCATTGTGTTATACTGGTGTGAGACATACAGTAACATTATTGTTATTATGAAATAGTTACTTATCCATACTTGTCCTTTTGCTTCTTTTTTTCGTAGACTATTCATATTATTATTATACATAATATATTATTACATATATATTATATTTAGGATTACATGAGGTGACGTATCAGTTCTCATTCTTTTTGACAACATTATGCCTTTTTTGACTGTGTGGCCTTGTTGCTGTTCTTGTTTACTCTTCATTTATGTTACTAGAACTATAACTTTGCAAACTCGACATCGTATTCTATTTGAATAAAAATGTGTTTTACGTTTTACTAAAAAAATTTTTTGACTATATTGAGGTTCATTGCCCGTTTTTCGCGTATTCTTAGCACTAATTATATTTTCCGCATCGTATTCTGTTTGAATAAAAATGTGTTTTACGTTTTACTAAGAATTTGTTCAGGTTCATTGTCCGTTTTTCGGCATTCGCATTCATTATACTTCCCGCATTTAGGCAGATTTCGACTCCGCTCATCGTT
>JAAXYX010002056.1:0-19202 GCA_036851915.1 Ptenothrix huangshanensis | reverse complement strand
TTTCACTTGGGTTGACACGTAAATTTGCATAAGTAGATCAGCTAGACATGGCATGGGTGGGGAAGCAAATGCAAGTGGTTACATATTATTCCCTTCCCTTTCTATCGTCCACCTTGTCTTTACTTTACTTTCCTTCCCTTCTCCACCGCCGTGTCCTTTCCTTCTTGTTTAGTTTTAAACGTCCACAGTTCGTCTCATCTTGATTCTCGATACGAAATGCAGTTCGGCGCTATTGTGAGGATTCAAATGGAGATGAGATGAAGAGGCATACTGTATGTATATGGGGGAGGGGGCAGAGGTTACCAAGGTAGCTACGTGCAATCTCCTTTCTCTCTTTATTCCCTCCGTTCATTCTTCCTCAGGAGCTCTTTCACTACTTTAGTAAAAGAAGCTATTCAACCAGCCTTTACTTTGCTGTGCAGTAGCTGCCAAAGCCAAAGCCAAAACCAAAACCAAAGCCAAAGCCAACGCTTTTGCTATTGCTGTTGCTGTTGCTATTGCTATTGCCTTTGCCAACCCCTTGCCATGTTCTTGTACTTGTATCTACTCGTTGTCGAACTAGAACTCGAATACCTAGTCATTCTTGCACTCTAACTCTTACTTTGTATCCATACAGTTGAGTATCAGTCATTCCATGTCTGTCAGGTTTTAAAACCTTTAGATAAGTAGCTTGAGATGGAATTGCAAGTGCACACTTGAAACCTCTTCACTGTGGATCATATAGAGTATCCATAATACACCTCAAATACGGATGAAGCTACAGTTACAACTACAACAAATCCAGCTAGACACCGCACTCCCTCAACTATTATAGCTGCGTACAATCAACTGGCAATGGTAGTGGCATGGCATGGCAGTTTCAGGCAATGCTGACTGGAGAATAGAGAGAGAGAGAGAGAGAGAGAGAGAGAGAGAGAGAGAGGAGATCCAAATGCAAAGCGTAGTGTTGACTCTCTGTGTTTCGGTGGAGAATGAAATGGATCTGGAGCCAGGTTTGTTTTTGCATTTGCTTTCGTTTTCGCTTTCGCTTTCGTTGAATACTTCACTTTACTTTATCCCTCTCTGTCCCCACTACACTGATCGTGAGTGTGTCTGTGAGTAAGCTCTTACTAACTGTACCTTTGACTCTCGGGCACTTGCACTTCACCCCGACTAAAGCTGGGAGGTAACTATAGATACAGATAGATAGATAGAGTAGATACGTATTTATGTGTGGAGGAACAATGTGGATGGATTTCCCTGGATTGCCCTCCTGCTAAACAGTTAGTTATGGAATCATCGGATAATATAGTTACCATTAGATGACAGAAGGAAAGGTGATTTCCTTTGGGATTTCATTTAACTCAACAGCTTCTTTACCACTACCTCCACCAGTCCCAGCACCAGTACCAGTTCCAGTGAAAGCGAAAGCGAATACCTGAGGACTCACGAGCTTATACGTTTAGGAAATCCGACAAACGACTCTGACTTAACTACTTTCTCCTCGGTCTGGTCTAAAGCTGCTCCCGGACCTGACACTGCTCCAGTGGGTAGTGCTATGCAGGTTACTTTACAAAATACATAATGCTCGGCCTACGTATAGTTCCCTACTCGAGCGAGTTTAGGCATTGAAGAATTTAATATTCTGTTTTATGCATTCACTGTTTTTTACCCTTAGTTTTATGATTTTATCCCCGTGGAATTCCCGTCAACTTCAGCTTTGGGCTCTCACTCTGACTTTCTTTTCATTCAAAAGTCTTTTCCTTCCTCTCTTCTCGCTCATCTTGTCTGTTCCTCCCGCGTCTCGTTCTCGTCCTCGTCCTCGTCCCCGTCCTCGTCCTCGTCCTTTTTCAATGGCTACGACAACATTCCTTTCTATTGTACCTGTAATTTGTCTGCAATCGCAATTCCGATGCACGGCAGAAATTATTATGTGGCGTAGCTTAGGTTCGTTTACGATTTTACGGACGCGACGTAATCGTAATCTCAAAGGGAAGTCATTTCACAGTAGGAACCTCTCACTGCAAAATTGTATTTGTAGGCAGATACCTTCCAAACTACATAATACCTTTGTAGGTAGGTAGGTACTTACAACATAACATGACTATCCTTCAAAAAAGGAAAGCCGAAAGGGTCGTGTGGTGCATCCTCCCTTTGAGTGGGTTTCATTCTATTAATCTCATATAGACATTTTTACTTGAGCTTGATAACACTTTTACAAGGTACTTGCTTCCCGCGCTTATCGTTAGATTCTGGGTCTACGAATTTTTTTAATCCGTGGAATTACTAATATGAAGCATTCCTAATTTAATGTGGACAATCTCCTTGGATTGAATGAGATAAGACAGGTAGTGAGGACTGTAAGAAGAGGATACGAGACCACGGCAGGGTAAATAGAAATTCCTACATTGCATTGCATTGCTCCTCCTATGTATGAATGGGAGACTAGACTAGTACTACACTACACTACAGTCATATTCGTAGTCTTGATGGAACTTGTATAATTTTTAGACAACTCTTAAGGACAAGCTGTAGCTTTGTAGTCGTGGGTAATTCATAAATCTTCAAAGCTTTGAAAGCTTTGAAAGCTTTAGAAGATTAAGGACATGGTATTGCAAAGTAATGAAACTTATGTTTGCCACATAAATTTCTTCACACAGTTTTAAAATACTGCATTACATTGGCAAGGCAGTACTCTGTACTGAACTGCACTGTGCTGATCGTGAGCTGTGCTTATCGTGGGCTGCACTGTACTGTACTCCACTAGAAAGTGAAACTGGAACTGGGATAGTTATTCAAAAGTGCAAGCAAGTGTTTCTGATTTAAATTTCACATCCTTTGTTGTATGAACGGGTAACCTAATACCCATTCCGAGTACGGTGTATGTATGTATGTACATAGCTTTCCAACAGCATACATACTTGTCTACTAATACTCCTTTCTGTCTCCCTTTCCCTTTGCTCATTCTCCATAGTCCTATTTGTATTCCTACCTATTCGCATTCGCATTCACATTCGCATTCGTGTGAAGCTATAGTTGTATGTGTAAGGAAATTAATTGAGTTTCTGATGAAATTTCTCAAATCTTGGTGCTACTATTAAGCAATCTTTATCCTTGTCCTTAGAGTTTCCTTATGACTATATGTGTGTAAATATATCTGGAGATATGTATGTAGGGAGTACATACGGTGCATAAGGGAAGGATAATGGCGGTGGCTGTTGTATTTGTAAATGGCATGGCATGGCATGACATGGCAGAGTATGCACGGATGCATATTACCTATGTACGTATATACCTATGTACTTACTGCATCCCTTGAGCCTTAGCCTTAGCCTTGCCAATGAAATGCAATGCGAGGGTTGTATGGAGGAGATAGTGGGGATTTGAAGAGAGGTGTAAAGGTAAGTTTTTAAGCCTACAGATAATTACTATACATAGGCATGGTTGTAGGTGGCGGTATTTAGAAGGAATTAGAATTTAGAATTAGAGCTAAGAAAACATGAAGGAGGAACTTAAGTCTAACGAATCAGCAGATAGTTTCTCATTTCCTCCAGTCTCAAGTCCTAAATAAACAAAAGCCTATTCTTCATAACCCAAGTTTGTTTGACACCAAACCATGCAAACCAACACCATTCAACATTCAACATTTAGTATAACCGTAGCTTTGCTCTGTATACATTGTGTCATATAATTATATTATGCATAGCCTACCATTAGAATCCGAGTGCTAACAAAAGTTTGGCTTTTCTATTATATTTCATTAGTGAGGATATACATATGTAGGGATAGGGACGGTGATGGTTATACTTCCTACTTATGTACCCCTACCACCCCTACTTATTCCCAGCACCAACCTAACGTGGTTTGGTTATGACCCTAGTTTATAATTATATCCGCTCTCGTATCTCTTCCCTTTTCTTTCTGGGTCTGGTTCTGGGTCTGGTTCTGGTTCTGGGTCTGGTTCTGGATCTGGTTCTGGTTCTAGGCTACGATATAATTATAAAAGCTTATTTGTATATAGCCCACGTATCTGTATCTACACATGTATGTATTCACTCCCTTTCGTTTTCCTGTCTCTCCACATACATAATATGTCTATATGAATTGGTGTATCTTTTACGTTTACTTTATCTTTATGCTTCCATCAATTAGCACTTCCAAGATTAACCAGATTCTCCACATTCTTTATGTATATAGTGCTGTAATTATTCGGCATAACTTTCTCCTTCCCCCGTCGCCCTTCCTCCACTCTTTCTATTTCTCCAAAGCTTGTTCGGATTTTTGAATTTTTCATAAATTGCCCCCTTCCTAAAAATCCTTTCCTTCTGGTATACATACATGAAAAAAATGAAAAAACGGAATCTTTTGTTCTTGTTAATTGCAAATTGCGAGTTTGAAGCCGATGCAGAATAAACATTGTGGTGTTGTTGAGCAAGGAGATCTGTTCTGTAATAATTGGAGATGAGTTGTCGTGGTCTTCGTCATCGTCATCGTCATCGTCCTCTTTGTCGTAAACTTGAACCTTGCAATGTTTGACGGTTGTGGAAAACAAAGTCGAGGCGGAGGGAGAGGAGTATAAAGATTGGATAGAGTTGTGTGGATGCGATGCTTGCATATCATTTGGAATCCATTTCCTCAGTTCATTACTCTAATTAAATTTGCACGCATCCCTCCCGCTAAAGTACGTTGAGTGAAGCATATTTGCAAGAATTAGAGCTGGAATTTATGCTCCTCTTTGGTGTTGGTGGTGCTGGGTGGATGTGGATGTTGATGCTGATGTTGATGGGGACTGGGTATGTTGAGTCTGGTGGATTCACTTATAGAGAATGATGATAATGATAGGGATGGTGGCGGTGAGAATGGTTATGATGGTGGCGGTGGTGGTGGCTGAGTGAGATTGAATTGAATTGACACTCACGATGTGTACAAATTGAACAAAGTCTGATGATGGTAACTAGTTCGGGTTCTGGTTTTGGTGCTGCATCTGGATCTGGTTTTTGTTCCAAAGTGATAGTGATACTTTCATTCCGTCTGCATATTTTACAAGGGGAATAAGTTTTAACTTTCTGCTCTAAGCTTTTTCTGCATTCTGTGTATGTATGTAGGTATGTATGTAGGTATGTATGTATATGGCAATGCAAGTATTCTACACGCCATGGCCATGGTCTCAAGGACTGATGTGCAGCATAATGTGTTCAAATTCCCACACTAGTCTGTCTCGCAGCTGAGCTCAAGCCGTCGAAGTCCAGTCATTGCAAGAGTTGTCTCTTAATAACCATTTTAATTGTCAGCTAAAAGTATAAACAGCAAGCAGTGTGTGTGCACCAACAAACTTTCACTCTTCCAATCTCCTAGTGGGACTGACGTTAGCATCCGAATCCGAGCTGGCATTGACGTTGGTTCTGTTCTGCGTCTGTGAGAGAATTCCATAATCATCCTAGAGATGTTTTTTCTTTTCAATTCTCATAGCATTGGGTTCATTGTCCGTTAGAGCCGTGGTGTGGTGTAGATGCATCAGCGTCAAGTACCATGTTACAGTAACAAGGTAGGCCCCCTGAAGAATCCAAATATGCCAAGTTCCATCATTTCGGCCCAGAACTTGACGCTTTTTGTTTCAATAACAGAAATACCCAAATGCAGAGTGATAGTACTAGGGATGTATGCTGTAGAAACTGAAGAATCTGAAAACTGCAAAAAATGCATCTAAAACGCCAAAAACTTACATATTTTGTTTAAGGAACTTAAAAGCAAAATAACTTAAATCTAAAATGACTTAAAAGCAAAATGACTTGAATCCATAGGTTTATATTTGAATATGAAAAGCGCGCTAGTTTCGCCAGTTTTTACAGTGTAGACACATGAATATCGTAGGCGAGAATATGTTAGGGTGCTCATTGTGAGACTACATAAGGTGTAGTACATACATAATATATACCTACATGTACATATATTGAAATTTGTATTAAGTATATATAGTGATATTGCAATTGAACTTGGTCGTAGGAATGAGTGGGTAGAGAGTTCGACGTTGACTTGGATATAAAGGCGTAAGTACCCAGCTACATTATTTGTGTGTAAATCGAGTGGGTACTAAGCCAAGTAATGCAATTTATTATAAAGAAGGCATGAAAGCGGCTGCCGTCTTGTTACTTTGAGCATGGAGGAACCCATGTACTCGTGTAGGTGGAAGGTACCTTACGTGGGACTGCCTCGACTCCACTAGTCGTCCACATTGTTTCCCTTTTCCCTTTCGCGTGATGGCTAAAGCTCTTATTGGCTTCAACAACCGTCTGCTCCTGCATGCCAATGAAGATGAGCTGAGAAGTTATAGTGAATAGTGAATGGAAAGCATACATTTGGGCTAATCGCCGTAAGTCCTTACATAAGCTGACTAAAAGTTTACAACAATAAATGCCCGCGTATCAACAGGAATGAAGGGGAAACTTTCTTCCTGTCCTCCTGTTTCTCTTGACGCGTTCGAGAACATCGTCCTACATAGCATAGGCGTAAACGTCGAGTCTTCAGAGAGTCTGAGGAGAGGACGAGGACGAGGACGAGGACGCGAACGAGAACGAGAGCACGTAAGTACTTGCTCTGACCTGATACACTCTACAACAAAACAACAACTACCTCCTTCTACTCCTTGCTTTGCTCTCACTCCTACTCTCCTACTCCGTTTAACAATGTATGAGAGACAGTTGACTAAAACCTAACATGTCTACACTCATATAGCACACACTTAAGTTTACCAAAGCTACACGAAGCAGATAACAGAATAGTGCATACACACATACGACCTAGAAGTGGAAGTTGCACTGAAGCTGGAGCTACAGAACCAACAATATTACTCGGATGGCATGACTGTGAACTGTGACAAGTACGACAAGGATGGTATAGAATACGGGCATTCGGTATTTTATTTTACAACCCCTTAGAAAAGTTTAAGGTGCCGTGTGAGAGCGTATGTATGTATACCTACATAGATATACATACGATAGGAGCGGTAAACTTTTAATTGTTCCTTTCGTAGAAATTTCTTTTGGTACTGCTGCTGCTGCTGCTTCTGCTTCAGTCTAGTTCCCCAGCTACTGCTGTTACCTTAATGGATTCGTAATTAATTTACCTCGTTAACGTGGCATTGTTAGTCTTGTTGTTTTTATTAGCATGACTACTACATGACGCACCAGGATATTTGTAAAGGAGCTTCGATCCAGCAATGCCATAGCCATGGCCATGGCCATAGCCATAACCAAAGCCATAGTCATAGTCATAGTCATAGTCGAGCCAGACGAGGGAGTCAATTTACTATTCAACTCTTTCCCCTTTCATTCGCCTTCCCATGTAATTGAATTTAGAACATAATTACAAGCTATAAATGTCGTGAGGAAGAGTGAGAGTTAAATCTTTCTGCTTCACCACAAAATTTCATTTATTTTCAAAAACCTACACGGAGGTACATACATAAAGAGTATGTGGAAGGTAGTAGGTGCATAGTACATACGATACTAGTTGTGGGTAAGTATAGACAATTACATGTAGTACCGAGCTTAAAGTTAAAAACTCATTCCATGCCTGTAGCCTGAAGTAACAAGTACACAACGCAGTTAATAAATTAATAATAATTTCATTATAAAATACTTCAGATTTGCTGGAGGGAACTTTAAAATTTATGTAGCTATCCGTGTATCTTTAATCGTTGTATATAACGAGGTAACTATAGTTTCAGACTTGCTATGGTTGGTCTGTATGCACTGCGTACATTTGGATGGTGGGAAATTTACAAGATGTTGGTGGCGACGGGTGACGTTGAGTAAATTGTATCGGAATTGATTGCACTCACTTATTCTACTCCCCGGTTCACAGCCCACACTAGTCAAACGCTTCAGGTTCACGTCCAATCCAATCCAATCCAGTCCAATCCAATCCGAAACACTAGGACCTGAACCAGGACCAGGACCAGAACCAGAACCCGAACAGCACTACAAAAAAACAACACCCAAATCAACGCCAAGCTCTGCACATTGCATTGTTTTTGTTTTTATTCAAGGAAATAAATAACGTAAAGACCATGCGACCGTTTTTCCCATGCCCTATGGTTACGGTACTTCCTTCTTGTATAATCTTTGCCTCGACTTGACTCTGCTTACGAAAGTTGTGTAAGGTCGATAGAGGGATAAAATATAAATAGGTATGTACCTATGCCCAATCCTATGTTATGTGCATAACCTTGCGTAAATAAAAACCAAGAGTTGATTCAAGATATTGAGTACAGGTAGGAAGGAAGGTGGGTCGTTTTTTCTCTAAATAATTACCTAGTGTTTAGCTGAAATCTAATTGTGCTTTTCAGTTTCCGTCCAAGCGGGGAGTTGATTCAATTAGAATGCAAACTATGCAGGCTACCAATTCAGTATAGGATGGATTGTGTCGCCATGCATTGAGAAAGGGTTCGACGAGTTGACTTTTGCGTCGTTGTCGTTTATATATAGATATAGATATACAGTGAGTAGAAGTAGCATTGCATTGGCAGTAGCTTGTTAATCAGTAATCAATTATAGCTGAAAATTATGGAGATGAGATTTACTATTTGGCTAACGTAATTTGAAGTATACCTTGGGAGTGTAATACAGAAGAGAGAAAATGTGGAGACAAGTTGTGTGTAGTGGATGTGGATAGTGGATAGTGGATTGTACTGTATATTCTGTATTGTATTGTATTGTCTTGTCTTGTGACTCTGACTCTGACTGTGATACAGGATACTACACTACAGCACGAGAAGCAATCATCGATTGTTTTGGAATTCAATTTTCTTGGTTAAATATTGACGCTTAATTAATTTATTTTGACAGCACAACTTTCTCTCTGGGGAAATGGAATAAATACCGTGTATTGATTTTACCCATTCACTTTACTTTCTGACTCTGACATTTGGATTTTCTTCTGCGATTCTCTCCCTCTCCTAGCTTATGTCTAGACGATTGTGATGGTGATGTTGATGTTGATGTCGATGTCGATGTCGATGACTATGTACTTCTCCTTTCACTTTCCCATGTCCGCTTATTTTCCTTGGTAATTTCATTAGACCTCGAAGATTGGATTTGAATTCTCCAGCCTATTTTTCTACTTGGATTCCTTGGCTCACTGACTGACTGACTGGCATACTGTGGTTTGAACCAATATGTACATGTATGCATAATAATTACATCTAGTCCCAATAACTCCCAACATTAAATAAGAAATAGATAATACGGAGTAAAATGCTCTGCCAAAATACTTGATGAGTCCGGACGATTACCAAATGTAAAACGGCAACAATTATGTAAGTAATTGTCAACCTCTTATCATCTGATAACCTGGATGAACGGAGAAAATTTGAAGCGACTCTTGAAAAATTACCGAATGAGTTACCGGAAATTTAGCGGGTTTACCCTGATATTTAGGAGACTACAGGCCGATTAATGTTGATAGATAGTAGTGTTGGCTTCATATCAGATAGATTGGTAGATACATAGATATGTACATACATAGTATGTATATAAACACGGAATTTTTTGCAAGTGAATATTTTATACAACCTTTTTTTTTCTTCGAGGACTAGCTGGGAAGGAAGGTAATAGCAATATGTCACTCACCTTGCGTAAATACATTCCCAGTATTGTCGCAAAATGCTGTGTGCCAAGCTACGTTACGTAGTCATTCATGAATGAAACAATAGTTCTGAAATGATAGGTCTCTTTGGTCATAATTATACATTGGCATAGAGTACAAGCTGTACATGGCCAGCCCACCGAAAGCGATTATTTCCCCGGCTACAATTACTCTCCACGACAGCTTATGCATTATTTCTGTGGTTTACTCTGCCGTAATCGTAATCCAGTCAAATCCTTCTCGTATTCCTCTCACGCAACAGACAATGACAGCATTCATGCCAGTATCAATAGTAATAGTCATCGTAATAGCTAACTATGTATATCGTGTCCAAAATTGTGAAATAGTTTCTCTGAATATGCGATACATGCATGCCTCCAGTCCACCGTACTCAACTCGTACTCCGTATGTCCGTATTCCCATTCCCATACTCACGTAGGATGGGAAGGCATGTTTAAATTGGAATATCTGTTACTATAGCAATGTGTGTACTACATATATTTCATCGGTATGCTTAGAGGTTGGGTATACTTAGGTTAGGTATTTGATACAGTTCTCATTGTCCACATTCACGAATTGTTAATATGTGTATTAGTGCTCATAAGTGGACTATGATTGTGCTGGGGCAAATATTTCCCGAGTTATTTCTACGGTAATTTTCTCTTGAATATTTGGGTAGGTTGTCATGCGTTTTATTGAGTTGATAGACTGTTATAGATATCTTGTTATAGAATTAAATGTGCTATCTATGGCAAATCTTTGGATATCGATTTCAGTTTATGCTCTCCTGACACACTATTAAGGCACACTAATGTAAAATTCAATATGCATCGATTAACGGCTCATGTGTTTATCTTATCAAATAATCTCCCTTATAATTCTAATAATGGCGAGGAATCCTGTTCCAACGGGCATCGAACTGTTCTTGGGAATTCAAGGATCTCATCTTACGGTTAGTCCAAGGATTATTGTGACGAATTATTTAAGCTGAATTCTAAAATTATTTCTGTATATGTACATATTTTCGTGTATGAAAACTTATCTGCCCTATTATCATCATTATTCATTATTATATGTACATTTTCGATGTTTTAAGTAAGTCTATGCTTGAAAATGGCTTATAGCATATTATGCTGATATAACTATAGCTTAGGAATGACTACATCCGGCGAATATGTCCTGTCTAAAATTCCTCATTTTCAAGATTCTCATTTTAATCTACCTTGAACTCTGTACTGATTATCTGTTCCTGTACCCAAAACGACGCTTTATGTAAACTTATTATATGCCTGTTTTGTTTCATAAAATTCATGTGCAGTTTGTCTTCAAAATCTTCAAAATTTTATTGCAAGTGGATCTGGGATATTCGGCTCGACCTGACAACTACTCTTGAGTTTCCCTTTTCAATCCCATTAAAATTCACACACAAATCAAAATACATTTCAGCACAAGTTTACCTAATTGTATTTAATCATTTAGTATTAATTCTGTACACGAGTATTTCCTAGTAACTCAACATACAGTATGACAGTTATCTGCACCATGGGTTGGTCTTGGTAGTTATCCATCTGCTTTTACAGCTTTCGCAATAGAATCTAAGTAATGATGTGTGATTTGCAAATTATTATTGAATAAGCTGAAAATTCAAATATTCCAAAAATAAAGACACTTGAAACTCAAGAATCCTCCATGCTTGCATGAGAACTAGTAGAACTACTAGATCCTATACTAATTTTACATTGGCATATAATTATACAAACTTTTGATTTTGCTTTAGCCGATTTTCCGATTAACTTAAGCTTAAAGTGTTACGTTCCGTGCATATTACGTATATCTACATAGTTATGGATAAAGTTGGCAACCAAATTAGTTTCGCGTACTAGTGCCAAATATTATGAGAACTGAGGATCAAACGCATGGAATTTCTTAGCAAATAGTTTTCCAGCCAATCCCAAAGGGTCTCTGTATTCCTTGTCCATTTGCAGATTTTGATTCTAGTTCTCATTCCGATTCAAAATTCGGCTGTTGATTCTGTATGTATTCTGAGACTAACTGCAACAGCCGGAACCAGAATCAGGACCAGAACCAGAACTAGTAAAACGACTCGAACTAGGAAATATAGAATTGAGTTATGTAGAACTTGAAAAGGGAACTCGGAGTAATTTTGTTTTTCCCTTAAAAGAAGAAGCGATACTTGGGTAAATTTAATTTGATTTAGTCAGTAATTGCGTTCATTGATTCATGGGAAAAAATATTCACATCCTGAAGCATCTCCTTCTTTGAACCTGATGACTGGTGGCATGCGTAGATAATTTGATAAAACCTGGTATGCTTTCTCCTTGGAATGGTGCTTGACTCTTGAGTTAGCCGAGTCGAGTAGAGTTGAGTTGAGTTGAGTCCGAAGCGGAAGCTATAATGCTCCCATGCATAATACATACGCACATACCTAGGTGTACTGGAAACTATAATTACTTACGACTGTATATGTATATAATACATATGTAGGCATATAGCCTAAAAATCCCTGGGCCTGGAACTCCAGTATCACTCGCACTCAACCAAAACGGAATACTCTCACACATGCATGCCTCCCAAAGTATATATTACAAGAGACAGTGACTGCCGAAAAAAATTAAGCTAGCTATTACGCACTGACATACGGACGCATTTGTGAAAACCAAAAGGTGTAATTTCCCAATGGTAGGAACATCCTTACAACCTCCGCATCTTTAGCTGTAATAATAATGAGGAAGTAAAACTGTATTGATCACCATCACACTGAACATGAAGTGAAGGCACTGGGATATCTATATACCTACGTAACTATAATCTATACTCTATAATATCTATATATATGTATATATCGTCGATGAAGAGTCAAAGTGACCTAAATCCAAATGCAGCTAAAAGCATTATGGAATAAATCCAAAACGGCTTAATAACAACATGACCTATATCCACATTTAAACTAATGGATTTAGGTCCTTTTGCTTTTAACGTGCATTGGACTTGAGTCCTCTTGCCTTTTGATGCATTTGGATTTAGGTCATTTTGACTGTTCATCGACGATATATGGAATATATAAGTCACCAGTTGTGCTTTTAGTATTTCAATATTGAGTTTGCACTGCTAGTAATCGTAAATCGTATGCCTACACTCACCGAAAGACAGTTCACATGAACATGGAAGATGGTTGGTTAGTGGTGAGGATGGTGGATGGTGGATAGTAGAAGGTGGAAAGAAGTTCGAGTTGGAATTTCTTGGACCAAGGAAAATCCACTCTCTTCCTTTTTCCTTTTCTCATGACTGAGCAGGAAGACAGACAGAGAGAAAGAAAGAAAGACGCGAGAGAGAATGAGAGAAGGGACGGAAAGTGTTCAAAGTAAGTTGAGAATATATTACATGGTGAAATCGTACACATTCATTTCTCACACATTCAAACGGAATCGGGTCCTAGAAAGAGAACAGAAAGCATGGCATGGCATGGCATGACATGGTAAGGGAAGGCAATGGAAGCCAACGCAACGTAATGCAACGCAACGCAACGCAACGCAAGACAAGGAAAAGCAATGGACTGTAGACTGTAGAATTCACACTGACTGTAGCTGTCTTTGTAGGTAGAACGGAGTAGAATAGAATAGAAGTAGACAGAGGATCTTGCCAAAGACGGAAGAGTAGGTACTGCATAGTAGGTAGTGGGGAAAAGAGGCGAGGGGAAGAGAAGAGAGAAAGAATTGAGACCTGACAGATAAGATAAAAGTGAACGAGGACAAACGATGAACGCATCTCTTATTCCAAAGTTCCTCATTCTATTCCGTATTCTGACGACTGAGAAACGAATTACACACCTGCTTTTGCGATCTGCGATCACATTTACATACCAGAACCATTGTAGGGATATGGACATGGACATGGATATGGATGTGAATGTGAATGTGGATGTGGATGTGGATGAGGATGCAATGTATGGATGGAAGGAAGGAAGGGAAAGAAGTCCTCCTCCTCCTTTTACCTCTTTGTACCATCAATATTCAATTCAACAGCTTGTCTTTCCCTTTCCCCCTTTGTTTAACTCACGTAGGTAGGTACCTACATTTATTAGCTTTCTACTTCTGCATAGCTTCTCCACTTTAATTTAATATTAATCCGACTACAGGAATAATTGAGAAGATACAGCCATGCATGTGAGTGGAACGAGAACAAGCCTGGGTAGGAGGAACTACAGTATGTAGTATGTAGTAGGAGCAGTGGCACTTATGTAGGTATGTATATCTAAAGGAGAAGCTCTATTAAAATAACTATTCTCAACACAATTCTGGAATTTTAAATGAATACTAATATCAATACAATACAAATAGGTATAAATTTTCAAACTTCGTTACTTACTTTTCTGTATTAGTTTCTTCCTTACCCTACTCTACATACAGCAAGAAGACCTTCAGTTTCACACAATTTCCCACAATGTAATCTACAGTCACATGTGCATAGCCACAGACTGCCTGTCTCTTGCAATCACTTCCTCCCCTTTAATAGTCCACGAATATGGATGGGATACACATTTAGCTCGAAAAGACCTGAAATTCAACCAAAGTTCTGCATGGTAAATATGTGGAGGATAAATTGATTCGGGGAAGGATTTTTAGATTCGGAGACGTGAAAGCTGTGTGTATGTAATGGCTAGCCACATCAACGCCTATGTACGTAGACTAAAACCAATGCAATGTCTGGCCTGGCTTGGCTTGGCTTGGTTTGGCTTGGCTAATAATTCAAAATTACACGATCCCATTTAAGATAAGAGAGGTTGAAAAAATATTGAAAAAGTAGGGATGACTTTCAATTTATCAGTATTATGAGAAAATGTATGCATTTCGCGACCACATATCTCATCTACTATCTATTCTTCCTCTTTGTAGTACCTCCTTCTGAGAACGAGGACGACGATGATGGCAAGTGACTATGAGTGTGACTTAAAGGGATAAGAAAAGAAGGGAGAATAAAACAAACAAATGAAAGATACGCAGAATATCTGTAGTTGGAACAGAATTTAAACAAAACTATCCATCTTACATCCTGAAGGGTACGAAAAACTTAATTAGGCGTTCAAATTCAAAATTTATGGGATTTCCATTTTTCGCAAAGAGGACTTGCAGACAAAATCTGCTCCGCACATTTAGTCAAGTTTAGAGAGAAACGAGTGAGTAAACGACGATAACGATAACGACGGCGATGTGACGGTAAGGCGTAAACGTAAAGAATTCACGTGTATGAATAATATTGATAAACCTTAGGTTTGAATAAAGGTATGTGACTGACTATATACATAGGACTACATATAACTATATACGTGTGTGGGCATATGAAAGATCCAAAGTCAAAAAATAAGGACATTTGGCTTCCTTTTCTTTCGCTCTCTCTCTTTCTCTCTTCCTTTCTTTCGCTCTCTCCCTTTTGGAGGAAAACTGGAAAGGAAAATAGGAGGAAGACGAAGTGAAAGACTATATTTCATCCTTTGCCATTAGTTGAGCACAAAAACTCGAAAGTGGTAAAAGCGTCCCTGTAAAAATAGTCGAGTGTAAAGAACAAGAAAGGCCTCGGATACGGCTTGCTTCACTTTCTTCCTTTCCTTGCTCGCCTGCCCGCCTGCCTCACTTGGCTCGACGTCGACATCGACTGGGGGAAGCCCAGTGCGTGTTTTTCATATCAGAGTAAAAGTGAATTTGTGACTGTAAAAAAACGCAAAGTTTGAGCATGAATTTTCTTAATGAGAAATTTCACGTTCACTACCTTCCTGATTATTCATACAAACCAGTCTACGTGGTCGCTATTTGACTTTATTTATTTACTTCATTTTTCATACCAATGAAAATTTAAAGTCAAGCGTGCTTATTTTCTCTCGCTTCTTTCTCTCTGTCTCTCGCACTCCCTATCCTATCTGAATATTCCTTTTGATATTACTTGACGCTCAAGTTTGAAGGGAATAAAGGCACCGACATATGGAATGTGACGATTATGTATATTAGTTATGTTTACGCAAGCTAGGTACCATATGCGCATAAAATTCCTGTGAATCATTCTAATTTCAGTAGCCTGCATTTGCACTCACTCCACTGCACCGTAGCGTAGTGTACATATACATTCATAGTGAATCATTTTGAACTCATCGAATGCAAGAGACAAGTGAGGACTGGGACTTTTAACTTATTGCGAATTTGACATGATAGACAGTAGACAGGAAGCTCGACTTAATATACATAATTACCTAGACTTGCGAACGTAAAACTACACTGCATTCTTCTACACTTGTTAAGTAGGCTATTTCTCAACTAAATGCTTCAACTTTAACTTTCCATGCACATGATTTGTGGTAATAGGGTCAACGTCAACAGTAACATCAACATCAAGCCTACGGTACACCATGCCATGCCATGCCGTGCCATGTTACTTCATTAGAACATCCACTCTCTGTCATGTCATGGCAGAGAGCATAGCATAACATAACATAACATAATATAGCATGGCTTAACATGCGACTTCTAAGACTTGATTTTTCTATAAAATTATAATTCCCAAAATACTAGGAAAGTTATACATATAGACTATAGTACACGGTAGAAAGTATAATGCAGTAAAAACGTATAAAAGTTATAATATACCTTTACTTATAGCTATTGCTCTACCTTAGGTGCCTCTCTAACTACCTTCGTTTAAAAGCAGTTTGCTTAGTTTTGGGTGACTTTGGAACACTTTTGACACTCGAGTACATCCAGACGGAACCACATTTAGTACGTGCTTTGTTCACGCTTAAACTTTCATTACAAGTACCTATTGTGCAGGATTCTAGCCCTAGCTAAATTGCATGGAATGGACTATGTATTAGCACCGCGGTGCATATGTAATAGTGGCAAAGTGTGTAAATACGTAATCATGAATATTTAATTTCAAATAATGCCGCCTACTGAACAATGCAATTTGGTGCAATGCAATGCGATGGATGCGATGTGATGCGATGTGATGCGATGCGATGCGATGTGAAGCGATGCAGCACAATACAATACAATGCAATGCAAATACAATTGTTCTAGTGCCATACGCTCACCGTTATTGTCCATCGATTCGGACTCTAATTCCAACACACGTGTCATTTGTATAGCTATTTCAACAGTTTGCACAAACGAGGCTTTAAAATATGCGGGATGGAAGTAATGCATGCATAAGTACCTATATAAATATATGTACATACGTAGGTACAGATACTAATACATACATAGTTAGGTAGGCAATTATAATTCTACGCTTTTAAACATTAATGAATAGCTACCTGGGTAGGTGAATATTGATGTATGTAATGTACACAGTCTTCATATACATAGTCATAGTCATAGCCATAGTATAGTACAACCATTATCACCATCCACTTTAGAAGGAAACATTAAACCTTTCATTTTTCTAAAAAAAAAATTAGACCGTCGCAAGTCGTAACCCAGAAAAAAATAATTCTACGGTACGGCATCTTTGATGATAGGTGTAGGCAAGTTAAATACCCGCTTGTCTGATTCCGATCCGATTCGCAGTAAAAGTATGCGACTAGATTCCAATTCACTAACGAGAAGTCTGCAAGACTCCCACTACCCCTCCCTTTGCCTATATGCACATACATACATATATGTACAGATAGGGCAAGTCAGTAGCTCAAAGAGCAAAGTTGTAATTAAAACGGAGCCCTACAGCCGGCTGCGCTGGCCTGGAGTACATAAAGTAGCCAAGCCAAAATTCAACTTTCGAGTGTAATGTGATTACAATGATGAATGCTATGTCAGTAATAATGTGACAAAATCACATTTAAGAAAGCCCAAGCAAATATATGTGAGGAAAAAATCTGCGATTTAGATTTAAAGGAAACCGAACTCAACTGCCTTTGCTTTAGTGTTAGTGTTATATTGCTATTTTATCCATATGTAGGTACACCTACAGATGTGCCAAGCACGACGACGACCCAGACCAAGACCAAGACCAAGACCAAAAGACCAAGACCTAGGCGAATCATGCAATCTGAATAGAGAGTGTGTTTGGCTCAATTGTGATTTAAACATGTATTTTATTGAATGTGTTGACACTATATTGCCGCAATATACTACTAGGGTGTACAACTTTTCAACACTAACGGCGTCCCATATGATAATGTTCCCTTGTGTGGAAAGTTTCAGCTGGAAACTTTAAACATTTCCAACGGACTTTTGACCATAAAAACTATTTTTAAATGCCTAAATTTGAATGGAAATTGAAACTTGAAAATGAAAACGTTGCAATTTAATCGACGACTATTTCCATGGCTCTTATACCTACATACATGTACTTAGGTATATGTAGGTAGGTACTAGCTGTGTTATGGAAGGTTTACATAGTTAATTAATGTTTTCATTTCATTTCATTTCATTTCATTCCAAATCGTACATATCCAAAAGGTAGTAAATTCTTGTCGAATTGAATCACACATTTAAAGTGGACACTAACTGCTGAAAAAGAAGGAAGGAATGTGTGTCTTTATGTATAAATAGTACAGTAGGAATAAGATCAAGATGAAGAAAACGAAGGTTTGCATTTGCCTACATGGCATTTCGTTGCATGGCATGGAGAAATAATTGAAATGAGGAATAGGTATATGTATAGGTATGTATGTGTATATATGTAGACTACTCCTGCTCAAGATTGACAATGGAGAGGGAATGTGGTAGAGTGGAAAGAGTTCACGAGAACGTAGATACGTATATGTGTACAGTATTATGGAACATGGGAGATTGTACATTGTTCTTTACGAGTAGGAGAACGAGTCGAGCTTTTGCTTCTGCATGAGTTGACTCTCTCGGCCTCGACTCCTCGTTGTTAGATGCTAGTAGATGCTCTGTCAGTCTTTTATTTCCTTCATTTAATGTATCATAAGGACAGGGATTACGAATACGAATAAAATTTAGTTTTGTGCACTTAATGAATATGGGGGAGAGACAAGGAAAGTAGACAGATGGATGGATGCACTTGAGTGTATTTTGATCAGTGGTCAAAATTCTACATGGCTACCTACACACAGAGTTCTAGGTCTGAAGCTAAATCGTGCATGCTTACCGCTACTTGTCTTTCCTCCGTGAAAAAGCTGTTGCTTGAAATGCTTCGTTGTGCTTTATTTTACTGTACCTACTTTACTTTACTGTACTATGCTGTGCTGTGCAATGTCCTATGTCGTGCTTTACTTTACCTATTTTCCCTTCACTTTCCCTTCCATTGCCTACATAACATAATACATATAGCTTTGTCTTTCATTCCGTGTTAGCGTTCACGTTCACGTTCATGCTCATGTTCCTGTTCCGGGTAGACGTATGTAAATCTTCAGCTCACTGAATGTGTAGTCAAAGGTATTTAATGAAATGAGACGTGTTGGAGTGCGAATTTACGAGTTGGACGAATATGGGACAGAGTATGAAATACCGTAAATGTTCGATTAATTGCCCCGGCAATTATTAACTTTTTGCCTTCGCCGACCCGGCAATTATTTCCGACCCGGCGATTATTAAGGATACGGATTTCCA